>JBBPBX010043434.1:0-27919 GCA_038048925.1 Garcialebias charrua | reverse complement strand
GCTTGTCGAGCTCAGCGTCTCTACTCGAGAAGTGCTACAGAGCTCAGGGATTTGCGGCGTGCGCCATGAACGTGTCTGCGTTGATACAGGCTAACCTAGCTGAAAAACTCCAACAGCTCCAGGTAACAACGGATGAGCAGGCTCCCGCCGACTTGCTGGATGAAGCCCGCAGGGCAACAGACTTTGTACTCTGCATGATGGGGACAGCCGCTGTTGCTCAGGGCAGAGGCATGGCGGAAGTGGTCATCGCGATTCGCCACCTGTGTATGACTTTAACGGATCTCCCTGAGGGACAAAAGGTGCCTTTTCTCCACCACTCGATAGAGCTGACGGGATTATTTGGCAAAGCTTTGGAGCAAATTCAGACCAAGCTGGACCAAAGGCGCAGACAGGCAGAAGCTCTCCGGGTGGGCATTCCCCGAAGAAGCTTCACCCCCCAGAGGAAATCTGCTGGAGGCAGACCTGCGCAGCCTTGACACCGCTCGGCAACGCGTGCCCCACCGCAAAAGCGGCCAGCATACGAGGAGGAGCCCCGGCGGAGACCCCCGCCGGACCAGCCTCGCACAGAGCATGCATGGAGCAAAAACAGGTTTGTTCCCCGCCAGCATATGAGGAGGAGCCCCGGCGGAGACCCCCGCCGGACCAGCCTCACACAGAGCATGCATGGAGCAAAAACAGGTTTGTTCCCCGCCAGGCGGTCAAACACAGGGCCTCCTCGGTGAACAGGAACACCCGACAGAAACATGCCTGATGAACCAGGTCCACGTTCCCACATTACACGATCACCCGCCCACGTGGTACTGGGAATGATCTCTTCATGTCCAGACTTTATTTGTAACATGGTACTAAAAGCTGGTAAATCGGTCGCATACACAAATCATGCTCTCCCTGCTGTGAGTGACATAGAATCATGTACGTCATTGCACATAAGCACGAATAAAGCTCATGAAACAGCTCTCTCTGTTTTATTGACTCTCAAAAAAAAAAAAAAACAACAACACACAAATAACTTCAGCAAAACAGGTCCCTCTGGCCTGCAAGCCGTCATAAGGGAAGGGGGTCTTCCCCCCCCCCTTCCTCACGGCCCACGGGGTATTAGCCTAATAAAAAAAACAGCAGGGTGCCTCTGATTCATCTGCGGTAAGCAGATACAGAGACGCCTGCAAGCAGCCCCCACACCCTTCACGGAGACAGGTGAGGAGGTTCAAGTGCTCAAGCCCTCATTCCATTGTGAACGATGGGGCAGCCAATACACTAACCAGACAAACACGTGACATGTCCGCATCTCAGGGAGGCATGCCGACAGAATCGAACGATGGGGGGGCTACATCAGATGCCCTCAGGCAGCCACAAACTTCACACCTTCACATCAGTAATTGTGTTCAGACTGCTGTGGATGAAAACAAATCAGAGTTGAATCAGATCTCTCTTCCTGTTTTTCGAAGGGGACTGAGCTCTTTATCACCAAATAATCTGAAGTCTGCCAAACCAAAAGGAACATCCCCACATTCTCACGTTACAGCTGCCCCTTTGTTATTAATGAGGGACACGCAATGCCCAAGCA
The DNA here is from genome assembly GCA_038048925.1 of Garcialebias charrua. Classification (NCBI taxonomy): domain Eukaryota; kingdom Metazoa; phylum Chordata; class Actinopteri; order Cyprinodontiformes; family Rivulidae; genus Garcialebias; species Garcialebias charrua. Next base: position 26,355 of record JBBPBX010043434.1, on the reverse strand, counting down.
GTAATCAGACAGCACGTGACCTACCTCTCTGTGCTGATCCAGATCTGCTTTCAAGCAAAATTCTCCCAACGGGTGAAACACAGACCCCGGTCGGTTTACCTGGTGCTGATGCTCCATTAAAGCCAAGGACCAGTAAACTGGACCACTCCAGAAAACGGATTGGAGTCAGGAAATCTGCTCGTTTACATAACTTGCAGTCTCCCAGTCCTATGACCCCAAATTTGGAGGGGGAAAATAGACTTTCTACTCCAATCCTGTCTAATGTGGACGGCAGGTTATATCTGCCCTCATTTACCCCTGAGCAGATCAGCCTGGGGGCACATCGGCAAGGAGGCCTTCTTCCCAACTTGGTTGACCCCCAGGGGTTAACAGCCTCTGTGTCACCAGAAGGGGCAGTACAGCCACTTAGGCCAAGAACTGCCAAAATTCTCAGCTTGTTGGCTGAAAAGAACAAGTTGATAGCGTCAGGCCTGCCGGAAAATGTGGTAATAACCATACAAAATGCCCGTGCTGGGTCAACACAGTCTCTATACGCACAGAAGTTGTGTATTTTTGAAGCCTGGTGCTCAGAAAGAAATATTATTTCTTATGCATGCGACTTAGCTCAGCTTCTGACTTTCCTTCAGGACTTACTGGAAAAAGGTTGTTCTTATTCAACGATTAGTTTTCCTATCAGCTATTTTGGCCTGTCACGAAGGCTGGGGACACAGGACGCCTGGAGCACATCCAATCATAATAAGATTTATGAAGGGGGTGCTTCGGACTAAACCACCCAGCAGGACCCTGACCCCTGGTTGGGATCTTGGCCTGGTCCTGGGGGCTCTCTGTAACCCTCCATTCGAGCCACTGAGCGAGGTTAAGATAGATCTATTATCTTATAAAACTGCTGTACTCCTGGCACTTTGCTCGGCGAAACGCGTGGGTGACCTCCATGCATTGTCCGTACATCCAATGTGTACCAGATTCGCTTCTGACAGGTCAAAGGTCACACTAAGGCCTAATACCACATACACTCCCAAGGTCTTGACTTTGAACCACATGAGTCTAGACTTTGATCTCTCCTCCTTCCCACCTGCTCCTGTCCTTACTTAGGAACAGGAAAGGTTGAAGGCTCTCTGCCCCATGAGAGCTTTACGCACTTACATGCGAGAACAGCCGAATGGAGAAAAACAAATCAACTGTTCGTCTGCTTTGTAGCACCTGCTACCAGGAAGGTCCTATCAAAACAACGCCTCTCACATTGGGTGACTGAGGCCATTAAAAGGGCGTACAGTAGCAAAGGTCAACAGGTACCCTCTGGAGTGCACGCTCACTCCACTCGGGGTTTGGCCACTTCCTGGTCATTATTCAAGGGTGTACCCATTGCAGACATCTGTGCTGCTGCGAACTGGAGCTCATTAAACACTTTTGCAAAGCATCACAGTTTGGATGTTACTGCGTGTGACGTCACTCAGGCTGTCCTTTCTAACACACAGTAGAAAGTAGCCTTGAGATGCCTGCTGGTTAACCCTTTTACACCTAAGCCTCAAATTTCCGCCTGGCATTTTTTACTTGTTTTTCACTAGAAAATATGAAGAAAATGTTCTATGGACAAGTGCTTCAGCACATTTGTTCAGAATATTTAGATCTTTCAATATCTGGCATTATTTTACATTATACTTGTTAAAAACCATTTATTAAAACTGTTTAACATCAAGAAAATCAATAAGCGAAATTAGATTTTAGAGATTTTATGCAAATAAAACACTGCATTTGAACATGAATTACAGATTTTGCATCACAAATTAACAATTTCAACACTATAGAACATATTTACAATGTTTTTTTTATTCTCACTTATTTTTACAAATAAGAAACAGACTAACAATTCAAATTATTTACAGGCGAATTTCCCCTCCCTACATTTCTCATTATCTTCTACACAAACAAAGTACAAACTGATGAATACTATATGTTATAGACTTGATATACTATTCCAAAAACAAAATAAAATATAATAAATAAAATAAAACTATATCCTATTATATGTACCCAGTATAAAACAATTATCCACCAAATAACAGCCCTCATTCATTCAGAAATAAAATTCAAAAAGTTATTAGATTGTTAGATCAAATGTTTTTTTCAGCTTTTTCTTCAGAAGAACAAAAATAAACTTCTCCAAATTCAAATCATCCAGGAATCTTCTTATTGTCTTTTTATTCCTTGATTTGACATAGTTTTATCTGAATCTCTGCTCTGTTGCTCATGTTTTTCCTGCTCAAGCTGCACTCTGTTCGTGCTGAAGACAAAAGACTCGCTTTCCCAGGCGCGTGCAGCTCTGGGAGAGTGACTACCGTAACTGTAGCAAAAAGAGCCTAAAAGCGCACTTTTTTTTCTTTCAAACACCGTTTGAATTTTTCTGATAGCACAAACGGTTGCAGAGTTACGGTAATCTAAAAATAGCTTGGGAAAACGTGTGGAAAAAGTATCGTCAGCGATAGCAGCGGTGTTAAAGGGTTAAGGGCAGACGTTCACTCTAGCATGCATTTTACTGAGCATTTCAAGGGCGTGAATGGATTACGTTCCCATAGCAAGTATGTTGCACCGAGAGACCAGACTGAAAGGGAACTGAAAGTTATGCACCATAACTCATGTTCCCTGAAGGAAGGAACGAGGTGCAACATATCTGGCCCTTTTCAATGCTGAAAGCTCTGTGAAGTGCAATTTTGGAGAAAGATGGAGGGCCGTCAGCCGCTTAAGTACCCAGAGGGCGGGGCCTCTGGCGCGGCGGTGACGTCCTAGCCGTAAAGGCATGAGTATATTCCTTCAGGTAATCGCGCGGGGGCGCAATTCCCATAGCAAGTATGTTGCACCTTGTTCCCTTCCTTCAGGGAACATGAGTTATGGTGCATAACTTTCAGTTTTTCAATATGCGATTATCAGTTAGTTTTATCTACCAGTATAAAAGGCAGACATTGTGTGGGGGGGATGAGGTTTTAGCAAAATATGAACCACTGAACATATTTTATTGAAACTTCCAGAAATACTATTTAATTGTATAATAATAATAATAATAATAATAATAATAATAATAATAATAATAATAATAATAATAATAATAATATAATAATATAATAATAATCATATTCATATTCATCATCATCATCATCATTTTATTTAAAGGCGCCTTTCAGGACACCCAAGGACACTTCACAGCAAGAAAACAAACAAACACAGTTCAAACATCAGCAGGACCAAATTGAAATATAGAATAAATAAAGAATATAAAATCCAAAATAATATAAAACACATTTAGTAAAATTAATGATAAGCTAGTCTAAAGAGATGTGTTTTCAGAGCAGTCTTGAACAGAGAAAGGGAGGTGGTGTTTCGAAGGTCTGGCGGTAGAGCGTTCCAGAGGTGAGGGGCAGAGCAGGTGAAGGCCCTGCTCCCCATGGTGGAGAGGCGGGCAGAGGGTACATGGAGATGTAGTGAAGAGGAGGATCTGAGAGAGCGTGATGGGATGGAGATTTGTAGGAGGTCAGATAGATAAGGAGGGGCAAGGTTGTGGATAGATTTGAACGTGAGAAGTAGAATTTTGAAGATGATGTGATTTAACCGGGAGCCAGTGGAGCTGCTGCAGGACAGGAGTGATGTGGTTATAGTAGGAGGTTTGAGTGATGACACGGGCAGCTGAGTTCTGGACCATCTGTAACTTGTGGAGAGATTTGTTGGGGAGGCCAAAGAGAAGGGAGTTGCAGTAATCGATACGGGAAGTCACAAGACTGTGCACAAGGATGGATACTACTGGATAAACTTTGGTGTCACCCTGATTCATGATGGCTGCCACAAATAATTAACATGTGAAACCCAAAAATGGCTACGACTCTGACAGATTTACAGATATTGAGCTAACATTTGGTTTGGTAGTAGCTGAGAGTCATTCCAACCAGACACAGAGCATTGACAGATTGTGGGAGTTCATTGTCTTATGCCCCTTTTCCACCGGTCGGCACGGGTCGGATATTACGTCATGTGCGTCGCAGAGACCCCTTTCATCCTTCCCCACCGGATATTCCGTGCTGCCCCGCGCCAGATTTCTTGAGATTTTTGGTGTGGTTTCAGAGGGGTACCAACGCGTGCTCACCCGCTCCGGAAGGAGGAAGGAAGAGACTCGAACTGTTTTCACGGAGGCGAGGGAAGCGATCACGGCACGACTTTTACATGAATAATACGGTAAAAACAATAAATAGTTTTTAAAATTATAGCAAAGATGGGTCTTCAGCTGAACGTGTCCTTAATAAAATCACATACTGCTCAAAACTGCAGGAATTTAAAAAGTAGGATCGCCACGAGCAACGCGCGCGGGCGGCTTTATGTCTTTAAAATGTAGCTCAATGAACAGATATAAAATATATTTCATAGCTGACTTTATAGTACGAGGGTTCCTGAGCTCAACCACTCTTTAATATTGTCACGTAGTGGTCAAATCTGTTGCATTTAAAGTAGGTTCGCTTTGACTTCTTCCAAACCTGTGCGTGCACTACGAAAATAAATTATAAAAATTCGAATAATAATTCAAATAACTCAAATTCGTTACTTCTGTTTGTCACTTCAAACTTTTCCTATTAAACGTTATATTTTCTTAAGTGGTGTCCTGGAATATTCAATTTCCTAAACTTATTTTACAATGTGAAGTGTGTATTGTGTTTAAATCCATATGGAAGTTAAGAGAACTTTCCATTTGCATTTGACCTTTAAAGAATCATAAGATAAAGATTATTAGAATCTGCACAACTGTTATTACGTTATAAATTATTTGGTTCTATGATGAAGTCATACAAAAACAGTCAAAAATTCAAAGTGGCGAAAGTCATTTGGACAGTTTAAAGTTTAAAGTTCACAGACCATCCATCATCCATCCATCATCTTCGCCCAGCAGCAACTTTACCAGGGAGACACAGGCATCAACATCCACCCCTTCAGCTCCTAGGAGGACCTCAAGGTGTTCACAGACCATCCATCCATCCATCCATCCATCCATCATCTGCGTCCAGCAGCAACTTTACCAGGGAGACACTGGCAGTTTCAAAGATCACAGTGTGATGTTTTAAATCAACTTTATTTATAAAGCACATTTTAAAAACCACAGGGTCAACCAAAGTGCTGTACAATAACATAAAAGACAAGTTAATTAAAAACTATAAAAAGCATACAAAAATAAATACATATACCAGTCTTACTGCAGGTGTGTTAACATGCCATAAAAGATAAGATCTCGTGTTAAAAGCCAAGGAATAAATGTGTGTTTTTAAATAAGATTTAAAAAGTTTTGAGGACTGTCAGCAGCAACTGCTCAGCTGATCTGAGATCGGGGAGGGCAGGAAGGTTGAAGCAGCTCAGATAAATATGGTTTTGCAACTTTATCAAGCACCTTGTGCATAACTAAATAATAAAATATGCTTTAATACATCTTTATTGTAAAAATACTAAATTGGAAAATACATGGGTTTAAAGAAGGCAACAAGGTAGGATTATGAATTGGGTTTAAAGATTACAGCTCATGAGGTACTCATTATAGCATGACATCTCTTTCACAACATTCTGTCAAAGCCTTTATTGTGTTCTTCTTCTAGTGGTGGCTAGTACTGTAGTAAATAGCTTGAGGGAACACTACTGCCACCATGTGGTAAGACGAGTAGGATTCTGGACCCCGCCCACAGAAGGGGTACAAAAAAGCTGTGGAAACAGAATATAGATGTGACCCGACCCGAACTGAGCCGATCTGAGCCGATCCAACCCGAGCCGAGCCGAGCGGTGGAAAAGAGGCATAAAAGTTTGGCATTGACTTTTGGAGTCAACCATAGTTTGTTCATTAGCAAAATATCTTGTGAATCCCTCAACAGATTTTAATGAAACTCTCAAAGCCTTCTTTGGATCTACATCTAAAGCAGATCAATGTTTAGAGTCAGTCTAAATCAAGATGGCTACCCCAGTTAAATGATATAAGCAAACCAAAGGTGGCTACAACTCTGTCACTTTTGCAGATATTGAGCTCAAATTTTGTTTGGTAGTAGCTGAGAGTACATCCCTCTCACATAATTTAAAACTGACAGGTTGCATGAAGTCGGTGGACTTTGGGGTTGGTCTGTCCACAACCGTGGCTGAGGTTGCTGAGGTAGTTAAAACGTTCCTCAGTGGCAGGGCTCCAGGGCTGGATGAGATTCACCCTGATTTGCTCTGGATGTTGTGGGGCTGTCTTGGATAACGTGCTTTTACAACATTGTGTGCACATCGGGGGCAGTGCCACTGGATTGGCAGACTGGGGTAGTTGTTCCCCTCCTATAAAAGGGGGACTGGAGGGTGTGCTCCAATTACAGGGGCATCACTCTCAGCCTCCATGGTAAGGTCTATTCAGGGGTACTGGAGAAGCGAGTTTGATCGTTGAACTTGAGATCCAGGAGGAACAATGCAGGTTCTGTCCTGGCCATGGAACACTGGATCAGCTCTTTACCCTCATTAGGGTCCTTGAGTGGTCATGGGAGTTTGCTCATCCAGTCTACAAGTGTTTTGTAGACATGGAGAAGGCTGTGGGTCCTCCCCCAGAAAATTTTGAATAAAGTAGATGCCATTTCCTACATTCTGGTGTATTTTAAACATCTACATTTACCTACTTTTGTAAACACTTTATTCAATGACTATTAGAGAACAACAAGAGCTCTCTCTATCCTTGTGCATGAATAGAGTAGCTCCACTTCTGTCAATCATCCTAAATGGTAAATGGTAAATGGAGCTTATTTATATAGCACCAGTGGAGTTGTGGAAGTGTACAGTTGTACAGTTGTACATCCTAAACCACGCCCCCTCCCCTCACTTCACAGTTCCGAGTCCAACTCTTCTCCGTTGAATCCAGTCCTGCGTGTTGTCGAGCCTGCAAATTAGCTCCGTTGTTTTCATACGTGATTAATGTGAATAATACTCAAACATTTCTCTCGTATTTTTTATAAATATTCTCTATTTATCTATCTATCTATCAACTTTTTGTTAATAAGCCACTTAAACTGTCAAACTGATTTGCAATTTAGCGGTTCTATTTAATCACCTTTTTTTTTTTTTATAAAAATGCACGATGACTGGACTTATGGGCAAACTGTTTCCAGAACACACCCTGTCAAAATAAGAGAGTTCCCAGATCTTGTTCTGGCAGGATCCAGCTCAAATTAAGCCCTGGGTACTCACCAGCCTTGGTCTGATTCTGATTGACTACAGCTGTTGAGCACCAAGACACTTTTAGAGAGAGCCAGACCTTTGGACAGCCAGCACAAAACGATCCTGATTGAGTCCAAATAGTTCAGAGGGATCCGGATGAAAAAAGTCCAGGTGAGTTCCGGAGAAGACACCGGACCTCCAAGCATCGCCTCCCGGCTTGAGAGGCCTCATAGGATGGCAAGCAGCACTCAGATTGACCAATAAGGCTGGAAGTAGTCCTGGTTCAATTCCCGGTCGGTTCAGTTTGGCTCTCTGCATCCACTGAGCGCCGAAGTCACTATGAATAAGGACTGAACGTTTTAGTCGGGTTCGGATCGGATCAAACCTTTCCCTCCATTTCGGCAGAAAGCATAGGCCAAACGCATTGTTGACTTCTGGATACTGTAGTTCTTTGACTGGTGATAGAAAACAACAAAATGGCAACACCTGGCCGAAGTATTTTTTTCATCAACTTTTTACTGTATCACAAAAAAGGTTAAAGGAGACCACTGATAGGTTTTTAAAATTTTTATGGTATGTCTGTGGGCTATCCAGACAATGTTCATTCAATTTAATACACAAAATAATTATTAGATAATCAATTATACCCTTTTTAATTCTGCCATTTTTAACTTTCGTTTTGAACGACTGGTTTATGATAATGAGCTCTCATGGTCACGCCCTTCAAAGATCTGTTTACATTTACTCCGCCCTCTGTAAGAGCCAGTATCTCTAATCTGTTGTTGTTTTAAAATTAGCTCTTTTTTTATTACTCATTTGACTTACTGTTAGTGCTAGCTTAAGATAACTTACCGAAAGCCGTCTGCGCGCGCCGCCATGAGCTGCTCCTTTTAGCCCGAATCCGATGCTAAAAATAGCTTGTTCCTCCTCCGCTCGTTCCTCCTCCGCTCGTTGCATGCGGCGCTTTTGGGAGCGATCTCTGCTTCAGTCCAGACATACACAAAGTTCACTGAGTGTTTCCAGTTAATTTATCCGTATGAGGCAACCTCTGACCGGACCACACGGTCCTCAAAAGCTATCAGCTCCCAGCCAGCTCCCAGCAGCTGCCCGGCAGATGGTCTCTTCGCCGGTGGTCTGCTCATTTTCCGTCTGCCGGCTGCTCGTTGGGAGCGATCGCTAATACGCTAAAAATTGAACTAAAACGTAAAAATAACAATTATACTTTATTTATAAAGCCATTTAAAACAACCACAGCTGCAACAAAGTGCTGTACACATGAAATTAAGAACATTTAAACAAAAGATGAGATGAAATCAGGAAAAACAACCGTCACGTCTATTATACTGAAGTGGGTTGAGCCGCACCAGGGGTTGCTAGGTGAGGGGCTGGATTCAGGGTTGGGGTGGGTTGTCCTTGCGCTTGTGACGTCACAAGCGCGAGGATTTGAAAACGAAGTGTTTCTATCAAAGATAAATAAATGTACTTAGAGTAAATAAACCACTGGGTGCATTTTTTTTTGGCCCTAGGACTGTTTTTTTATGAAGTACATACCCAAAGTTGAGTAAAAAAACAATTAAAAAGTGAATTTTGAATCTGTGGTCCCCTTTAAATAATTTCATCTGGACTAGTTTACTAGTTTCTTTAAGGGAGAAACGTTTCGTCTTCCATCTGGAAAACTTCATCAGTCTGTGGCCTGCCAACCAGATCTGTCCCAGCCTCCATTGCTGTGTTTCAAGCCAACCTCCTGTTGGAATCTTGGAAGCTTTTCACACATGCAAAAGGACCCATCTGTCCAAAACACTCAATCATCTTGATTAAAAATCTAATGTTTTAGGCCAGAAGGCTGATACTACCGTATTTTCCGCCTGATAACTCGCACCTTTCTATAAGTCGCTTTGTCCAATTATTGGCAATAAATTGGAAAAATCCATAAACATGTCGCACCTTTATTTAAGTCTCATCTATTATGTGTCACCGCTATGCGACGCGTCAGCGCGTCATTTGCCCTGCTGAAAATGGCGGCCACAGAAGCATGCACGGAAGGACTTTTAACAAGATTAACACGGTAAAAACACTTGTTTGTCTGCTGAAAATTATAGCAAAGATGTGTCTTAGCTTAACCGTTCCTTAATAAATTCACGTAATGGTCAAATCTGCTGGATTTAAATTGTTTCGCTTTGATGTCTTCCAAACTTTCGCGCGCGCTGCGAAAATTAATTATAAATAAATCTAATTTTAGCTCAAACAACTCCAACAGCTAACAGTTTGTAAATGACCACCAAGTAATTACTTTCTGTAAGTTTAAAGAAAATCTGCGGTGTGGTTTATGAGCTATTTTGGTAAATAGTAGCCGGAAAAACAACAAAGCTAGCCGCGACACATTTAAGCTCCTAAAAGATCGAATTTTATCTCAAACAATTCCAACAGCTAACAGTTTGTAATTGACCACCAAGTAATTGCTTTCTGTAAGTTTAAAGAAAATCTGCCAAGTGGTTTATGAGCTATTTGCTAAAATGTACCCGCAAAAAAAACCCGAAGCCGTTGCACATTTACGAAGCTAAAACATTGAATTTTATCTCAAACAATTCCAACAGCTAACAGTTTGTAAATGACCACCAAGTAATTACTTTCTGTAAGTTTAAAGAAACTCTGTCCTGTAGTTCATGAGTTATTTAGATAAATAGTAACCATTTTTGCTAACAAGGTTGCTAACAGTAGTTCATACCTCCAGAGCAGGAGGCCGGGCAGCGACAGTCAGTCCGACCAGAGGAGGCTGCCGTCGGACACATGAGTTGGAAATGGTCGGTGGACTCTCTGGAAGTGTCAGAGCTCCAGAGAAGGAGGCCGGGCTGCGACAGAGTCAGTCCGACCAGGGGAGGTCGAGGTGGGAACAGTTGTGTACCCTAGCAGCCGAAAGTGGTACTGCACCATTTTTTGCCAAAATGAAAAACGGTCATATCTGAGCCGAAAATTGGTCTAAAAATATGGGAAAAAAATCCAAAAACATGTCTCACCTCTCTATAAGTCGCAGAGCATGCAAATTAGGCAAAAGGGTGCAACTTATAGACCAGAAAATACTGTATTCACAGAAACAGCCTGAAGACACCAAGGCCAGAATTGTTCGGAAAAAGGTTTGTAGGCTCAAACATCCAGGTAGATAACAAAAAAAAAGAAACTACCGGTAGTCCAGATGCAATTATTCAACCTTTTTTGTGTTATCTACCTGGATGATTGAGTCTACAAACCTTTTTTTTTTTACTGTATCCTGTACTGTCTCAATCACGTGAGTAATATTAAAGTTGACAATAGTGTGTCGGGTACAATCTTTATTTTATTTTATTTTTTGTTGTGTACAATCTTACTTCAAAAAACCACTAAAGAGCAAGTCCACAATTCAAAACGCGAAGTAGTGAGGTACTACTGTTTTACATGTTAAGTTTTTAATGCTTGTGAAGTGAAGTCTGAGATTGTCATCATTGTATGTTCCCATATAATGGCAAAACTGGTTCTCTGCATTTAATCTATCACACCTGAGATACACCCAGAGCGCCCGGGGAAATTGATTTGGAAATAGAAATTTGATGCATCTTGTCCATCAAAAGAAGGCTTTATCAAACAAAGGATTCAATCAATTTCTCAACTTTATTCAACCCCACATCTTAAGAATTAACAATGACACACAGAAACGTAAAAATGTAAGAAAGTTCAAAATGTAAAGGAACAGGTCACTTAGCCCTAATTATAAGCATCAAACAAAAAAGTATTATGCCTAATCTAGGTGGAGAGTGTAAGCTTCCCAAACCCAAACTGCATGGGCTCTGATTTCAGGGGAGAGGAGCCTGAAGCCTGGAAGCTCTGCTTTTAGAAACTGTAAGCCTCCAACAACCACCCCGCAGAGAGGAGTTCAGTTGGGATCTGGGAAGTCTGTAAAACACAATGAAGTCGGGGACATTGAGACGGTTGTGTGAAATGAACATTGCTTCCAAATAGTTTTAACAGTGAGATGGCGTTCAGGTTCAAGTTGAAATAGTTTATTTCACCCACATTTGGAAATGCAGTGAAACAAAAAAGAGCCTTTAAAAAAATTGTCAAAATGGAAAAATTGGATTTCCTGCTGATTCTTGTAAGAACTCGTTCAGCATGGGTTCTCCCAAAAACCAGCAGGAGGTTCAGTTTTGTTCAGCATGAGGTTTTATTGAGAAGTTTCAGGACAGACTGATAGAAGAGAATTACTGTAAGTCAGTGTATCAGTGTACAAATGCAAAAACCAGTTTCCCCTCAACACATTAAGACTTGTTCTATTAAATATTAACAATATACTGTAATGTCTGGAGTTTCAAAATATTTTGTTAGGGACTTTTGATTGAACGTGTTTTGGTTAAAAATATACAAAATTATATATTTAAAAAAATCAATAATACTGAAAGTCTAAATTATACATTCAGCGTAACGATACAGTACAAAATACAATAAGAAGAATCTGTTCCATTGTTGTTTTCCTCTGTCTTGCAGAGTAATGCAGTAGAGAACAGTGACTTGGATGAAAGGCGCTCCACTAACGTTGAAGAATTTTATAGCTTGCTAACATATAAGAAACCTCTCCATAAAGCTAGAACTTTATATTGCACCAGAGCGCAAGCCAGCCCAGAGCCCAGCAACCCCGAGCCCCACCAGGCCCACGCCCGGGGGGCAACACGCCCCAGAACCCCAAGCGTCCCGCGTCCACCCCGAACCCACCCCAGTACAGCCAGGCCACCGAATCGGTGACCCATGACCGCTGCCACAGACCACCTGAGGGCCCGCATGCAGCCACCCACAGACACCCACCCAGAGCCACCAAGGCCCTCCCCAGGGTGAAAGCAGGGCCCCACTGCATGGGCGCCCCCAACAACCCGCCGCCCCAAACCCAGACACCTCCCCACATCAACCCCAATGCCCCACAAGGCCAGATCCCGAACCCCCCACCCTCACTATTTTTACGGAGCCGATCAAAGAATGCCATAGAGATTGATCCAATGTGTCGGCAGATGCTGTTTCAAGACTAATATGATCTAACAGAAGATTTTTTATACTGATTAATGCTAAGATTATTTTTATTTTTCTAATTCAGGAGTATAGTTTTCTTTGCTATGCATAAGGCAGTGAAAATCATGCGGGATATATTTTTTCTAGTTTAACATCTTCAAGGATAGCCAATAAGCAAACAGACGGAGAGAGTGGAATATTACATTTCAGACATTTAAACAAGTCTTCACAGACCTGGATCCAGAACCTCTGAACGGGTGGACAGAACCAGAGTGCGTGAATATAATCATCAAGTGTATTGTCTGTGCAATGTGAACAGTTGTTAGATTATGTAAATCCCATCTTAAACACAATCTGTTACAGGTCCCGAGTGTCAGGACTGCTGCAACAGTGATGACACACCATCTGAAGAATAATAAAATTAGGAGTCAAAGATGACGACCATTGTTTCGCCGTTTAGATCCAGAAAGCATGTTTATTTATAGGATTTGTTAACAAACCAATATTTTACAGTGTACCTGTACGATATTAATGATTTACAAACCTGGTTTCCTTCTTCCAAATGCATTTTGATAAAAGACAAAGTTGTTATAATCTTAAGGGGACAGAGTTGTTTGTAAAACCACAATTCAGAACTAGTTTGAAGGGACGTTCTACCTCAATCCAGGGAATTAGATTATGGAATGGCTTGGAGAATGTAGTTAAAAATGCCAAGTCAATGTTTACATTTAAGAAAATGATCAAAACAAATGTGTTAAAAAATATATATGAAATAGCGTAATGTGTATTGTATTAGTTAGAAAATTAGAAAGAGTTAGTCATTTTGTACTGTTGGTTGAAGATTATTATTGTTTAATCTGATTGTTGGAAAAAGTTGGTTGAAGATTATTATTGTTTACATGGTTGATTATTGTTGTTTAATCTGATTGTTGGAAGTAAGGGGCAGATATAATAAGATTTATTCTTCTTTCTGCTACCTTTCATTTTTTTACATTTTGTACACTATCATTTATGAGATTGTCTTGTATTGTTTCTTTTGTAAAAAAAATGAACAAATTTAATAAACATAAACATTCGCTGACCTGTATAATGTACTCTATAGAGAACTTTATACTGTATTAATTGTAAAATGGAGATTCTAGTCATTTTAAATGTTTTTAAACATATTTGAGGTGAGGTGTTTTGGTCAAAGTTGATTGATCAAAGGCAAAGTCAACTTTATTGTCAGAACTGCAATATGTACAGGACATGCACAGGATTGAAATTGCGTTTCTCTCAGTCCCTCGGTGCAACAGTAACCATTTAAACACTAAAACACTGAAACATTTAATAAACATAAGCATAAAATAGTAAAAGTGTAACACTGTCCTGAGTTTTTGCATAGTAGTATAAAAGTATGAAAATTTACACCAACACTAAAACACTAAACATTTAATGAACATAAGCATAAAATGAAATAATAAAAGTGTAATACTGTCCTGAGTTTTTGCATAGTAGTATAAAAAGTATAAAAAGTATATCTATAAAATAAACTGAAGGTTCTAGCATTGACATTTGCAAAGAGTGGCACAGCAGCATATGAGTTAATGTACACAGTATATGTATGAGGTAGTAGTTGATGTTGGTATAGAGGCAAAGTGGCATATGCAGTAAGGCACATTGGGCATCCTTAAATAAGGCTAGTCAGAGAATACTGTATATGTATGGGCGGCCGTGGTGTAGTGGTAATGGCAGTCGACCCCCGATCGGAAGGTTGGAGGTTCGAATCCCTCGTCCGCCCACCATGTGTCGTTGTGTCCCTGGGCAAGACACTTAACCCCGAGTTGCTCCCGGTAGGTCTGGATGGCGCCTTGCAAGGCAGGCTACCACTACCGATGTATGAATGTGTGAATGAATGGGTTGATGGCTGGTATTGTAAAGCACTTTGGGGCTCCTCACAGGGGGCTGGAAAGCGCTATATAAATAAGCTCCATTTACCATTTATGTATCAGCAGTAGTGTAGATATAAAAGTAGTGTAAATGTAAACAGTAGTAATAAATGTAAACAGTAGTAATAAATGTAAACAGTATTAATAAATGTAAACAGTGAATGTAAACAGTAGTATGACTATAGGCAGTAATGTAATACAAACATTAGTGCAAATATGAGAAGTAGTGCAAACTGAATGAGCACATGACCGAGAGTTTAGTGAATAACCCGTTTGATGACACAGAGTCCAGTGTTAAAATCTTTGTGTTGTGTGGTAATGTGTGAGAAAGTTTTTTGTGTTAAGGCAGTTCAAATGGGAGGGGAGGCAGAGCAGGCAGAGTGTTTAGCATCCTGACTGCCTGATGAACAGAGCTGTCATTCAGTCTGCTGGTTCGAGCCTGGAGACTCCTCAGTCTCCTCCCTGATGGCAGCAGTCTGAAGCAGCTGTGTAGTGGGTGTGTGGGATCACCTGTTTTGTTTCCATTGTTATTTTAGTTAGACTCCATCTGCTCTAGAAAGTTAACATTACTAGTATGTGATTTTCCATCAATATGCTGATGATCACTATATTTGTCTAATAGACAGATGCAAAGCACCAGGATGCCATTTTCTGATAATGATCCATCCATTCACCCATCCATCCTTTTAAAAAAATCAGCTTCTTCCTTTCCAGGTCATGGGGGTCACTGGTGCCCATATCCAGCAGTTACTGTGCGAGAGGCGGGGTACACCATGGACAGGCGACAAGTCCATCACAGGGACACATGGAGACAAACAACCATTCACTCTCTCACTCAGGTTGTCTGACAATGATCATTTCTTCTATTCTCTCAGTCCCTCGGTGCAACAGTAACCATTTAAACACTAAAACACTAAAACATTTAATAAACATAAGCATAAAATAGTAAAAGTGTAACACTGTCCTGAGTTTTTGCATAGTAGTATAAAAGTATGAAAATTTACACCAACACTAAAACACTAAACATTTAATGAACATAAGCATAAAATGAAATAATAAAAGTGTAATACTGTCCTGAGTTTTTGCATAGTAGTATAAAAAGTATAAAAAGTATATCTATAAAATAAACTGAAGGTTCTAGCATTGACATTTGCAAAGAGTGGCACAGCAGCATATGAGTTAATGTACACAGTATATGTATGAGGTAGTTGATGTTGGTATAGAGGCAAAGTGGCATATGCAGTAAGGCACATAAGGCACATTTGGCATCCTTAGATAAGGCTAGTCAGAGAATACTGTATATGTATCAGCAGTAGTGTAGATATAAAAGTAGTGTAAATGTAAACAGTAGTAATAAATGTAAACAGTAGTAATAAATGTAAACCGTATTAATAAATGTAAACAGTGAATGTAAACAGTAGTATGACTATAGGCAGTAATGTAATACAAACATTAGTGCAAATATGAGAAGTAGTGCAAACTGAATGAGCACATGACCGAGAGTTTAGTGAATAACCCGTTTGATGACACAGATTCCAGTGTTAAAATCTTTGTGTTGTGGTAATGTGTGAGAACGTTTTTTGTGTTTTTTTGTTTTTTGATAAATCTGTCTCCCATTTTGCAACAGGTAGCGTTATGGAGTCATCGATTCTAGACAATTTCTTGTATATTTTAGATAATAATTTGGGGGATTTAAGATTAATGAACTCTAATACACTTATTGGCCTCATGCACAAACCGTTCGTACGCACAGATATGTGCTTATCCTGTGCGTACGAGCGATTAAGGATCATTTGTGGCATCCAACAATGTTTTCGTATCCTAAGATTTTTTTCAGATACGAACAAAATGTACGTGTGGTCTGGACCTGTCGTATATTTTACGAGCAGTCGGTCCGCCGTTATCCAGATGGATTTCCATCACTAATCACTTATATTTCGTTATTTAGAAAATATTCTGAGTTTAAAAAGAATTAAATGCAACGACACAAATTTGTTAAATTAAAAGAAAGCGGCTTCAAACCCCCCCCCCGCGCCCCACTCGACCACCGTGCGCCCCCGCGCGTGGTGTGGCACACGCCCCCCCACCCCGTGCCAACAGTGGGCACGGGGTCCCCCCGCGCCAGTGTCGGCATGCCCCCCCCCACGCCGCGCGACTGTCGAGCAGACACACACACACGCACACACACACACACACAGCACCGCAGAGAGAGGGGAGAACAAAGCGAAACCAGCTTATTCATTCGTTTCATGTCATTTTTTATTTAAGCTGCCTGTTGACTGCGGGCGCACTGTCATCTGAGTGTGGATCATCGCGCGTCTTGCTCCATCTCGCAGACTGTCCACCTGTCGTGCTGCGGCGAGACGTTTGTTTGAAGCCATTTTCAGATCAAACCATTTATTCTTGATTTCTGATACTGTACGACCCACGGGACACACAGTATATGCACTACAATATTAATATGAGGTTAACTGTAGTTTCGAGACATTTTAAAATGCCTCTGTTCAAAAACACATCCGACACTTGCGGGGGGGGGGGGGCAGCGGTGCGCTCTTCTGAATAAGTGAAACTAAATGTAACACAGTACACTAAAATTAGAGATATTTGACCATCCGACACCTGCGGGGGGGTGGGGGGGGGGGGTAGCCACAGCGCCACTGAGAGCAGAACTCCGAACGCGTGAAGTTCTCCTTTGAGATTGAATGAATGGACACTTCCTGCTGTCAGAAGGCAGGAAGCGTGGCCTTATATGGTGTTTTGAGGGGTGGAAAGTATGTAAATTACCTTCCCGCGAGCACGCGCAGGTGAGTAGAGCAGGTGGAATTCATCACCTTTAAGCAGCCCGTTTACACGCTTTTCCTGTGGATAGAAGACTTTGTTGGTTCTGACGTGGCATGTTCGTACGAACGCTTCGTACGAACAAAAGTAGTAGAAATTTAGGATAGGAATAAGAACATTTTCGTGCATGAGGGCCATTGGTATTTCTAACAATGTTTTATTAAGCTTAAATTTCTTTTTTATTATAGACTTAATTTGTTGATATTCTAAGAAGTATTTATTGTCAATGTCATATAGTATTATTAATTTATTAAATGGAATAAGGTCTACACTGTTATATATGTGTTCTAGACTTTCCATTCCTATAACTCTCCAAC
Source organism: Garcialebias charrua (assembly GCA_038048925.1). Taxonomy (NCBI): domain Eukaryota; kingdom Metazoa; phylum Chordata; class Actinopteri; order Cyprinodontiformes; family Rivulidae; genus Garcialebias; species Garcialebias charrua. The sequence continues at coordinate 9,056 of JBBPBX010043434.1, read as the reverse complement.
CTGGGAAATTGAATATATTATTTTGTTGCAGAATATCAGGATTGCTCCAGATGGGTGTTAGTCTGCATGGGAGTAGTGAAGACTTTGTCATTTTCAAATACTCCCACCATGCTGTCGGAGATGAGCTAATGCTGATGCTTTTAAAGCAGACATGTCTTTTTATATTTGTGCTCATAAATGGCAGATCTTAAATCCTAATATTATTGCATAAAGTTTGTTTTATGTCTATCCAAGTTTCATCTAGTGCATTTGGATTTAACCACTTTGAGATATATTGTAACCTATTGGCTAAATAGTAGTGATAGAAGTTGGGAAGTTCTAATCCTCCGGTATCTTTAGATTTCTCTCTGTAATGTTTTTAAGCTAATACGTGGAGTTTTGTTTTTCCAAAGGAATTTAGATAAGAAAGAGTCCAAGGACTTAAACCATTCATTTGAAGGTTTATTTGGAATCATTGAGAATAAATAACTTATTCTCGGCAGGACCATAATTTTTACTGAGGCAACTCTTCCCATAAGTGATATGGGTAGAGATCTCCATCTAGTAAGATCGTCTTCAATTTTCTTTAAAAGTGGTATATGATTTAATTTTATTAAGTCTTCCAATCTATGAGAAATATTTATTCCCAAGCATTTAATGTTACCTGATTGTAGTTGTTTATTGAGAGAATTGTTAAAGATGAAGTTTATTGGAAGAGCTGTGGATTTTGACCAATTTATAGAATAATCAGACACTTTTGAGAACGAGTTTGTGAATTTGATAACATTAGATATTGAGTTTTCTGAGTTCTGAAGGAAAAGTAAAACATTGTCAGCATAAAGACTAATTTTATGTTCTATATTTTTACACTATATGCCTTTACAATCAACAGTTTGCCTTAGTGCTGCTGCTGCTAAAGGTTCAATAAAAATAGCAAATAATGTGGGTGAAAGTGGGCATCTTTGCCTGGTGCCCCTCTGTAAACAGAAGCTTGAAGATATTTGATTATTTGTCCTGACACATGCTGTTGGTGAGCTATATAATATTTTTAACCATTTAATGAAATAGTTCCCAAAGCTCTCCATAAAGCTAGAACTTTATATTATTAATCTTTAATAAATGACAATAAAAACAGCCACAGGTTTCTAGCTAGACTAATGACAAGTCCCATCTCTGTTGAACCATGTATCCCTACAACTATAAGCAGTGATGACTTCATGAGATTCTTTATACTTTGTAAATAAAATTATTTCAATAAGAGAGAAACTTCACACCGTCCTTCCTACTACTGCCTCTGATTCCCTTTCAGATGAGGCAGCTTTAGAAATGTCACTAGAACCTGATTTATGTTTGGACTGTTTTGTATGTGAATGTTTTTGTACCGTGCCATAAGACAACTTCTGTTGTGACTTGGTGCTATACCAATAAACTGACCTGAATTAAATAGAAGAAATGATCATTGTCAGACAACCTGAGTGAGAGAGTGAATGGTTGTTTGTCTCCATGTGTCCCTGTGATGGACTTGTCGCCTGTCCATGGTGTACCCCGCCTCTCGCACAGTGACTGCTGGATATGGGCACCAGTGACCCCCATGACCTGGAAAGGAAGAAGCGGATTTTTAAAAAAGGATGGATGGGTGAATGGATGGATCATTATCAGAAAATGGCATCCTGGTGCTTTGCATCTGTCTATTAGACAAATATAGTGATCATCAGCATATTGATGGAAAATCACATACTAGTAATGTTAACTTTCCAGAGCAGATGGAGTCTAACTAAAATAACAATGGAAACAAAACAGGTGATCCCACACACCCACTACACAGCTGCTTCAGACTGCTGCCATCAGGGAGGAGACTGAGGAGTCTCCAGGCTCAAACCAGCAGACTGAGAGACAGCTCTGTTCATCAGGCAGTCAGGATGCTAAACACTCTGCCTGCTCTGCCTCCCCTCCCATTTGAACTGCCTTAACACAAAAAACTTTCTCACACATTACCACACAACACAAAGATTTTAACACTGGACTCTGTGTCATCAAACGGGTTATTCACTAAACTCTCGGTCATGTGCTCATTCAGTTTGCACTACTTCTCATATTTGCACTAATGTTTGTATTACATTACTGCCTATAGTCATACTACTGTTTACATTCACTGTTTACATTTATTAATACTGTTTACATTTATTACTACTGTTTAAATTTATTACTACTGTTTACATTTACACTACTTTTATATCTACACTACTGCTGATACATAAATGGTAAATGGTAAATGGAGCTTATTTATATAGCGCTTTCCAGCCCCCTGTGAGGAGCCCCAAAGTGCTTTACAATACCAGCCATCAACCCATTCATTCACACATTCATACATCTGTAGTGGTAGCCTGCCTTGCAAGGCGCCATCCAGACCTACCGGGAGCAACTCGGGGTTAAGTGTCTTGCCCAGGGACACAACGACACATGGTGGGCGGACGAGGGATTCGAACCTCCAACCTTCCGATCGGGGGTCAACTGCCATTACCACTACACCACGGCCGCCCATACATATACAGTATTCTCTGACTAGCCTTATTTAAGGATGCCAATGTGCCTTATGTGCCTTACTGCATATGCCACTTTGCCTCTATACCAACATCAACTACCTCATACATATACTGTGTACATTAACTCATATGCTGCTTTGCCACTCTTTGCAAATGTCAATGCTAGAACCTTCAGTTTATTTTATAGATATACTTTTTATACTTTTTATACTACTATGCAAAAACTCAGGACAGTATTACACTTTTATTATTTCATTTTATGCTTATGTTCATTAAATGTTTAGTGTTTTAGTGTTGGTGTAAATTTTCATACTTTTATACTACTATGCAAAAACTCAGGACAGTGTTACACTTTTACTATTTTATGCTTATGTTTATTAAATGTTTTAGTGTTTTAGTGTTTAAATGGTTACTGTTGCACCGAGGGACTGAGAGAAACGCAATTTCAATCCTGTGTATGTCCTGTACATATTGCAGTTCTGACAATAAAGTTGACTTTGACTTTGAAAAACTAAAAACTTAAGGCTAAAGACAGGGAGCAATAAAAGGATTGCTTGTGTTTCCATTTGTCAAGATAAATATATTTTTTAATACTGAATTAATTTTAATTAAACTGGCAGAAGGTATGAGATGTACTTCTACAACAAATTCCTTTTTGGAGTCAGCCCGATTCAAGATGGTCATAGGTAACCAGAGGTGGAAAGAGTACTGAAAATGTGTACTCACGCACAAGTTTTTTTTTTTTTTGGTTTGTTTGTTTGTTTTCTACACCACCTTATAATCTAGCTGTTTTTTTTGTTTTGTTTTTTTTGCACTACTATTTTTCCTTTTGACTGCCCTTTTGGTTGCCATTTCATTTTATTATGTAAAAAAAAACTGTATGCCTCTTTTGATTGTCTATTGTTGTCATTGTTGTCCACTGTTGTCATAATTCTTTGTTAAAATCAGGTCTCTCTTGAAAATGAGTCCCCGATGCTCAATGGGATTAACCTGCATTAACTTGTAAGGTTGAAAATGAAAAGTACTGTTGCACGGCTTGAATTGTACTCAATTACAAGTAAAAGAACTGGTGTTGTAAAAAAAATACTTAAGTAAAATCACAACATACTCTTCTAAAAAAACTACTCAGAGTATTATTTACTTTTTAACCAATTTATGTTTTATTGTGTTATCAATAGAATGCATTTAATTCGATTTACTGTATATGATAGCTACATTCAAAGCACATTTCTCAGACGAACAATAAAATATAGAAAAATTATACTACGGCCATTTATTTTGTACTTTGTAAACAAATGTAGATAAAGCAGGAATTTTGTTTGTTAAAAGAAAGACAAAAATGTTTTTGAACTGGCAAAGAACAGTTTAAACTTTTCCAAATGCACTGAACAACAGGCAGGTACGTGTCTTAAACTCTGACGTATCTGTCATCCTTCACTTTCTGAACCTTTTGTTCAGTGTCAGCAGGAGCTGGTTTTTAAGTTAACAGAGTCTATCCAGCTTCCTTTGGCTGTGAAGAGTAGACCTGCACAGCTAAAAAGTGGTTCACATGCAGCAGAGGCAGAGCTGTGTTCAACTTCAGAGAGAGCTTCTTGATGCTGAGGAGTGCAAGAGCTCCGTAGTGTCTGTAGCACAAGAAGATAACCATCAAGCTCTGAACTTTACTGCCTTATGGACGCATCCAATATTTATTCAAATTGCTGCCGTACTTAGTAGCGACTTCTGATTTTAAAAGTGGCAAAGTACATTACATGGTCTAAATTGTACACACTTGAAAGAAATACTCATAAACATGCAAATACCCAAAAAAATCTATGTAATTACAGTAACGTGAGTATTTATAATTTGTTACTTCCACCCCTGCAGGTAACCAGCCTTAACAAACACAAATATAAAACAATTAAATCAGTTTGACAGGTACTGATCTAAAAGGTGGTGCGGGTAATAGCTGCGAGTCATCCCAAACACGAACTCTGAGGACAAACAGGTGGAGCACCAACACATGACGTGTGTCATCCACTCACATGTGACAGGTTTTTATAGAAACTCCGTCCCATGAAAAACTGCGACACGAACCGGAACTTGTTCTTGTTATGTGAATTTAGTGTGGGAATTTTTTTTTTAAGCAGTGAGAAACAAAACAATTCATCTTTAATCTGTGTAAGTTGAACTTTGAATTAGTTCATTTGAGAAGTGAACTTAAACTGCACTGAGCACAGACTGGGCAGAACACTCTGTTTTTACTGGTTCCAGCTTATTTTACAAAGATGGAGCCCACTGTGCTTTTGGGTTCATTCTTCATCCTTTTCCAAATCTGTACCCTGATATGATCTGGTCTAGCAGCTCCATGGAAAGTCCTCTTTCAGATATTTCTGGCTTGTCCATGAAAACAGTGAGACCCTATATTTGTGCTCTTAAATGGATCTCATGAATCCAGCCAGACGTCAATGTATAGAAGCGTCTCAAGGACAATCAATAAAGAAAGAATGCAGCGGAGTGCTCAGCTGTAGGTGTCATAATTCATGTTACTGAATACTATTGATTAAAAAAGAATGAATAGAATCCAGTTTTAGATGTGTCTGAAACATGCTGACAAGTTAAAAGGCTGTGGAAACTTTCCGTCTGAGCTGCACTGAAAGAGGTCACCAGAAAGAGACCGGGATACTTTTCAACTCTTGAGCATGAGGAAGTCTTTTGCTTGTCTGACTTGAGGGAGAAACATGGTGGGGAAGAAGAGAAGGAAACGCAGAGAAACACACTCGGAGAGAGAGAGCACCGAGAGGGGGAATAAAAAGGCTCTTTGATTGACAGCCGTGCCACACGCAGGACTGCTGACCCACCCTGCTGCTCGCCCGAGGCTTCTGGTTAGACAAGCTGAGATGGCAGCCATATTTAAGGAATGAAGGATTGTGAACGGGTGTTCAGCACCTCCCTGTCTGCAAGAGTGTGTGTTTATATGGTCAGACAGCAGAGTTGGGAATATAAATTATCTACACACAAAATAGTGTAGACTTTAAAGGTGGTGTGACTTGATGTTGGAACTATGCATAAACTGGCACAACATATACACGTGCTCAGCTTTGATTTTTTTGTACACAGATGCGTCGAATAATTAATACATAAAAGTATTTTTTAATAAAATAATTATCTGCAGTGCGTCGCAGTTTTCGGGTGGAGAAAGGAGGGGTCAAACGCCGACGCGTTTTTATGACGCAATGGCTAAAACGCACCTTGTAAATACCAAATAGCAGTGAATATATAAACCGAGGAATTAAGCGATTTAAGTGAAGATTTGAGCGATTTGTCTTCAGTTTGGGAAGCCGAAGTTAGTTTGAGTGATGAACAAGAAACAGCTGGTTATAATGTAGGTCTGCAGCGTATTTATTTGAGCCTTACCGTTCAGAAGCGAGGGGTACTCCGAGGGGGACAGCTTTGTTTTGTCCATTCTTGACGAAGTTTTTCATCTTTTGGGAAAGTGAAAAGGCTCACTTGTTCACTGGCGATATCAGAACAAACAAATGCGACACAACGTACCGGCATTTTTCATGTTATACAAAAAATAGGCGATCTTGAACACAATGACACTGCTTGCTAATAGCAGCCCGCATGCTCAACTTCTTGTCCCTACGTCACATGACGTTGCATGCGTAAGTACCCGGATGTCCCGTGACGAAACACGGTGCCAATTTTAAAATCACTTTTGAAACAAAATTTTCATTGATTTATCATTTTGCTTGTGTAATGGACCTACCCAGGGTCAAACTAAGGTTTTTGAACTGTCCAGTGATGACCTTTACTGACCTTTCAGTAAAGCAAGACATTTACTACAAAATCATTCATTTAGCTATAATCTGATAACATAGTCACCAAAAAGAGACTATTTCTATCTTTGATTTTAGGCTGATGTGATCAAAAGAATAACCTTTGTCATTTTCATGATGTGTGCTTTTAAGCTGTGTTATTCTTTAAGAGTTGTGTTCACTGCGGTGTTAAAGGTGAAATCTCGGGTCACAGAGACCCGACTGTTTTGTTTAGAAATAAGAAGACAGTTTAATCCGTTGTTTTTCATGAACAAGGCTCCAGCTTCTCTGTCTTTTCCTAAACAAATCTCCCTCTGCTCTGGCTGTAACCTTGGGCCTGATAAGGCAAGTGCACTCCTCTCTTTGTTCCTGCTTTTTAAGTTCTAACTGTGCGAGAACGCTTCAGAGAGTTGCTGGGAACTTCCAAGAGATGTGAACTTTCCCAAAGAGCTGGATACGTTTGGTCAAGAGCTAACGACCTTCGTCTTCAGCTAAGGACTGATGACTTGCTGTTATGAGTCCACTTCGAACAAGCGTAAGATCAAGAACTTTGTTTATTCCTTCTTGGAATAAGTTTATCTTGAAGTCAGAGGCCTGAAGCTGACATATTCTCTGATGACCAACGCAAAACCAGGAGACGTTGGAAACGTAAACCAGAACCCTGCTTGAAGGTATTGTACTGGTTCCCACAAGGATCCGTGCATCTGAAAGGCTACAAGGTCTTCCCTCTTACCGGGCTGTCGTCAAAAGGTAAAGAGCTGTTTACAAAACGTACCTGGATTTTAGCAGAAGTCGGATGAGAAGTGTCACTCTGGTATCATGCTCACGATAACTTCTTCTTAAATCTTTCCTCCTACTCTTTCCCTCTCTATCTAAGCTGGAAACTATAATTAAGTTAAAGAGCCCTCAGACTAAATATGTTTAACATCTAGTATTTATGTCTGTTGTGTTAAATTTAAATGTGCTGACGTATTAAATTGAAAGAAAGTGAAATCATGTCAATCAAGTGTAATGGTGTTAATTTAGTGATTTATTTTAAATAAATGGTAGTGTCTTTGGCATACCAACTAAGTCAACGTCCATTGTCACTTAATGGCTCTGTTTATTTATCCATCATAAAGATCACAGAAATATTGGGTAAACTGAAAAAGAAGAGAATCCGTGAAATTACTATTCAATCTGAATAAGTAAATTAAGGTAATAAAGAGGTCAGTATTAATATTGACCTCCTCATAACCCCTTAAATCTGGTGGCCTCGTACGTGGTTCTGAAAGTTTATTGATATCTGTGGTCTCAGTCATGAACTGTAACGTCATGTTTGCATAAGAGGATCCAAGTTTTAAACTCTGAGGATAATACTTTTGGCTGGAAGTGTTCAAAGCAAGCAGGTTCTGCATGTTTTTGTCATTTAAAGCTGAGAAATTATTATTGGTTTCAACTCTGTTACACGCTGTTGGAAGCATTCAGGTGAAGTTTTTGTCAGCCCGTTGTCTGTGGGAGTTCTGGTTCGGCTTCGACCCAGTTCAAGCACACACTCCGGTACAGAACTTTGTTGTTTGATCGCCGAGTCAAACTGCCTGCCCTGGAAGCTAATTTAACATCTACAAGATTGCTGTTGTGGTATTTTACATTTTAAAGAAGGTCGAAGCAGCATATACTGTTAGAACGTGTCGGTTAGTGGTTCGTGAAACCCGAGTTCTGCTCCTTTAACGTGGACGGAACCGACCTTGAAGTGACTCCGAGAGAGTCCGTGTTTGTTCAACAGCTGCAGTGCTGGGTTACTGAGCGTAACTAAGTTGGCCTGTCTAGATGTTCGCCGCATGTTTCAGAATTTTGGGAAGTTAGCGTTTGAGTTGTTTTAAGAGTCTATGAAGTTGAGGTCTGCTGTGCAAGCTAACGTTAAGAAGACGTGTCTCATGTCCGTTTATGAGCTGTGATTGGATGAAACGAGTGTTGTGTGCTGTCAATCACTCTTGTAGCGAACGCTGATTCGCTGTTGTGTGCTGTCAATCACGTCGCACGCCGTTGCGACCAGCCCACTTTGTCGTCATTTCCGGCGCTACATTGGTCGAAGGTAAGAAACTACATTCGCCATTAATGCTTGGAGAATGAACTACATATGCTGTGATTGATTTGTTGACGTCACGTGTGTTGTAGCGAGCTCCGCCTCGCTCACGTAAGAAGCTGGTGACGCGCTACGCACGCTGCGTTGGCCCGCCCGTTCTTGTCGTCATTTCCTGGTGCACTTTCGGGTGACAAGCAGTCACACACTCGCAGAGTGAAAAGAAGTTTCACTAGAAGCTTAAAAAACTCATCTAAAGCCATCTAAACTGTCTAACAACATAGATTTGTCTCTGACAAGTACGTGGTTCGAGCGTTTATCACGAACATACTAGAAACTAACTCTAAATGGTAGTTTTCAGTTAAATACTGAATGAAATAAATCAGTCTCCACGTGATAAATTAAGACTCAAAGCTGCCCCCTGTTGGTTAAAAGACGTTGACAGATGAGTTTTCTCAAAAACATCATAAAGAAGTCAGCATTTTTATGGTGAGTTACCAGCTTTTAAAATTGTTCTGTACACAAACAAAAACTCCTGTTTATTCTAAATACAAATTTTAGAATAACAGTGGTACAGACAAACAATTTATGCTTATTTTAAATACTGAAGAGATTTAACATAACACTAAAAAAGGAATTTTTATTTGATTTTCAAATTAAATAAAATAAAAA
>JBBPBX010043433.1:0-23602 GCA_038048925.1 Garcialebias charrua | reverse complement strand
AAAACAACCAACACTGGCAGATTCATGCGCCAGGTGTTTACTCCAGTTTGGGCATCGCCACACATGAATATGGCAGTAACACGCTGAGAACGGCAGCCCACTCTGGGAACACTGGTGTCCATTCAGAGCAATGTACTGTATTTGCCACGCTTGAGCTGGCTCCCTTGAGATGGGCTGCATGAAATGGGGTACTTGAAGATTTCTTCACATTTATATATTTACAGTAGTACAGTAATATGTTGCACAATTCTTAAAACAGCAACAACTAACTAACTAATTTACGTTCAGGTTTTGTGGTAGTAAAATGTCACTTTTCTTCTTTCTCGTCATTAAGTTCTTGCTCTCCACAGAGCAGAACTGATTTTTGGTACTTTCCCCACAGATTTAATTTAAGTTTTCTTGTATTTGAGCTCAACTGGATCATTTTAGCGCCAAAAAATGTGTTAAAATGTGGATGCTGATTCAGCATTTACATAATAGATTTCCTGTTTTTGATATTTCGGTGCGTGTTTTTTGTAACCTGGCTACTTTGTGCCGTTTTAGCAATTCTTACATCATAACGTTCAGTCCATTCAGGAAGGAGGTGGGGTGCTGGGACTTTTGGTTCTTGTAACTTTTATACTGTTCAAAATATTTTACGTTTTCTACAAGTATTTTCTGATATACAGTACATTAAGATCTCTTTAATTCTCATCAAAATCTGACTACCGGTAACCCTCCCGCTGCCCAAAATGACTCATGACGTCTCGGTTTTGAAACTATGGCCTCGTGTCGTTTTGACCTAAGGACAGTGGGAAGTTTAACCAATGTACTTGCTTTATTTTGTTATCTTATGCTATTATTTTTAGCATTTCAGCAACTTTACTTTCTTGCTACATTTAGCTTTAGTTTTGCTCACTAATTTGTGCTTTGCTTCCTTTAGCTGACATTCAGCTTCTTCTTTTTTGGCTAGTGTGTTGGGTTTTTAACATTAACTCACTATCAAACTAATTCAGCATTAGTCATTTTTCTAGTTTATCTCTTAATTTACAGCAGCATAAATGAATTTCTCCATAATTTAAGAACAGTTAAAATGATGAAAATGCAGCATTTAATAAAAAAAATAAAAATAAAAATACCGTAAAAACCGGTCTATAATACACGTTTTTTTTTGCTCATTTGAATGTCCAGCGTATTAAACACCGAAGAGTATTATTTATGGATTTTTTCCCATATTTTTAGACCAATTTTTCGCTCTGATTCTTCAATTTTTATTTTTGGCAAAAATGGTGCAGTACCAGTTTCGGCCGCTATACGGGCGCTGTGGGCAGCAGCCAGCAGAGGACTCAGAGAGCGAAGAGGAAGAGGAGGGCCACTTCCAGACGTTTCTAGCTCATGTGTCCGAAAACAGCCTCCTCTGGTCGGACTGACTCTGTCGCTGCCCGCCCCTTGCTCTGGATGTAGCTGCTATTAGCTGTGAGGTTCGCTGTTTTTGTTTGCAAGATACCACTCATAAACCACACCGCGGATTTTTAAATCCAGCTGATTTCACATTTGGTTCAGCTCAGGAGCCCGTCTGCTATAGTCAGGTAAGAAATATATTTTTTAAGCGTTTATTTAGCTAAATTTAAAGAAACAAAGCGTCCGGTCCGAGCCGCCTGCCTAAAATTCGGCGAATTTTTTTTAAAAATCCAGCTGATTTGAACATTTCGTTAAGCTCAGGAGCACGTCTTCTATAAAGTCAGGTAAGAAATATATTTTTTAAGCGTTTATTTAGCTAAATTTAAAGAAACAAAGCGTCCGGTCCGAACCGCCTGCCTAAAATTCGGCGAACTTTTTTTTTTAATCCAGCTGATTTGAACATTTCGTTAAGCTCAGGAGCACGTCTGCTATAAAGTCAGCTAAGAAATATATTTTTCTCACAAAGAAATAATTGTTTTTACCGTGTTTCCTTGTGAAGTTCTTTGTACTCGCTCGCTTCTGTCGCCGCCATTTTAAGCAGGGCAAATGAGGCGCTGACGCGTCGCGTGGCGATGACGCATATTAAACACCGAAGCGTATTGTGTACATTTTTTTCTTGTTTATTGTTAATAATTGGACAAAGCGTATTAAACACCGGTGCGTATTTTACAACGGCGAATACGGTATACAAGATTTGAGTCGTTATAAAACGGCAACATTCCACTTTGGTTTGGACCTGACTCTGATGAGCTGTTAGCTCATCAGAGTCAGAGTTCAACTATTCCCTCAAACTAAGGTAAGTGAAAAAAGCTTTGCATATAGATGATGAATATTTGTAATTTTTCTACATACTGTAACCTGACTTCAAATATTAAAACTAATGTCTGAGAGAAACGCAATTTCAATCCTGTGTATGTCCTGTACATATTGCAGTTCTGACAATAAAGTTGACTTTGACTAATGTTTTAAAAAAATAATTTTAAAGGGTTAAACAAACTGAAACATAGGCCACAATGACTATTTCTCCAATCTGAGGCTATGAATGTGGAAAGGGGAAGCTGGTCAATATGGTTTGATTCTGAGAACATTGCATCTGAGCCTAAGCAGTCATCCTCCAACCAGGGAGTTGGGGGTTCGATTCCACCAGCAATCACATGTTGAACTGTCCCTGGGCAAAACACTGAACCCCTCATTTCCTCTGATGTGTGATTGATGTATGAATATGATCTAAAGCAATGGTTCCCAACCATGGTCCTTGAGGAAAGCCATCCTGCATGCTTTCGTTGCTTCCCTGCTCCAACACACCTGATTCAGTAATTTACTTCCTCAAGTTCTGCCAAAGCCCGTTAAGCACCTTTCATTCAAATCAGGTGTGTCAAAGCATGGAAACAACTACCGGTAAACATGCAGGATGGTGTTCCTCAAGGACCATTGTTGGGAACCATTGGTCTTTGTAGAGATGTGCTGTATGAATGTGTGTGTGGAGGTAAATGAGGGCACAGACTGTGTTAAAGAGCTTTGAGTATCTTCGTTAGATAGAAGGGCGTTATATAACTTATATAGCGCCTTTCTATCTAACGAGTATTACTGTTAATAATATTATTAATATTATTACTACTGTTTTACATTTATTACTACTGTTTACATTTACACTACTTTTATATCTACACTACTGCTGATACATATACAGTATTCTCTGACTAGCCTTATCTAAGGATGCCAAATGTGCCTTATGTGCCTTACTGCATATGCCACTTTGCCTCTATACCAACATCAACTACCTCATACATATACTGTGTACATTAACTCATATGCTGCTGTGCCACTCTTTGCAAATGTCAATGCTAGAACCTTCAGTTTATTTTATAGATATACTTTTTATACTACTATGAAAAAACTCAGGACAGTATTACACTTTTATTATTTCATTTTATGCTTATGTTCATTGGGTGTTTGGTGTTTTAGGGGTGTTTGGTGTTTCAGTGTTGGTGTAAATTTTCATACTTTTATACTACTATGAAAAAACTCAGGACAGTGTTACACTTTTACTATTTTATGCTTATGTTTATTAAATGTTTTAGTGTTTAGTGTTTAGATGGTTACTGTTGCACCGAGGGACTGAGAGAAACGCAATTTCAATCCTGTGCATGTCCTGTACATATTGCAGTTCTGACAATAAAGTTGACTTTGACTTTGAAGATACTCAAACTGTACTTATATAACATAAGTACAGTCCATTTACTATTTACTTACTCGGCTGAATTTCATAAAACCTGGTGCAGATGTGAGGTGTGAGCAAAACGAAAAGTCTTGACATTTTGAAGCAGGTCAGGACAATTTTATTTTAAAAGATAGAAAAGTATTAGATTTGGCACAAGATGCTCTCTTCCAGTTGTCTCTGTGCTAAAAGGAGATCAATAGGAGCTTTGAGGGGGTATCAGAGCAGTCGTGTTACCCCTGAGGCAGCTCTCCTCCGAGTGACAGCCTAAACTTCTTGTGGCTTTTTTAATGCAAATCCTGAGGAAGTGGGTCTCCCTTTAGCCACTGGGTAGGATTCTAATAGTCTAGTTAAAACATTAAGAGGTTTCATTTTTTAAACCGTTGCCTTAAAAGCTTTAACATTTGCATAAAGTGATTTGTGTTTAAAATTATAATTAAGACATGCCAAAGAATTTAAATTATTCAAATTTACAAGAAGACTCTGTGTTATATATGAACTCAAAGGAAAATTTATGCTCAGCTTTTTTATTTTTACTTGTTCTAACAACACTTCTTGGTAAATTGTTAGAAAACCTGCTTATTTTCCCCCCTTAATGGGGCCGCATCTGTTAGAATAATAATGCATTTGTGAGTTCAGCAGAGTTGAGTGTGTCAGTTGTGCCCTTGAAAAAGAATTGCAAAATCTCTGCTGTTGCCTAACAGCTTATTCTGCTAGTGACTCTAGTTTTGAGTTTCTGGCAACCTGACTGTCAGAACCTGTGAGCAACCAGTGGCTATCACAGTCTGGGACTGAACTCAGTCCATGATGGCAACGCACAACCCCACAGCACTGGATTTATCAGAGACGCCATTCAAAACTTGGTACCGTATTTTCCGGAATATAGGTTGCGGCTTTTTGTCTATTTAGCATGCCCTGCGACCTATACAGGTAGTCCCCGATTTACGAGCGCTCTGATCTGCGAGGTTCCAGACTTACGAGCTGCACATTTTTGGAAAAAACGAAAAAAATACTGAGTTTTCATGTGTTTTTTCACTACAGTTAGTTAGTTAAGCATATAAACACACGTTTCCGATCATTTTTATGCACTCAAAAGTAGTTTTTAGATGAAAATAGAGTGTTTTTAGGCGCGCTAGCGAAAACCGTTCCAATTTACGAGCGGATTTCCGGATTTACGAGAGAAATGGCGGCCGTTCCAAATTACGAGATTTCCGGTTTACGAGCGCCTCGTTGTGACGGATCTCGCTCGTAAATCGGGGACTACCTGTATTTAGGTGCGACCTATTTATGGCTTTTAAAAAACAAATTTTTAAATCCAGCTCATTTCACAATTACGTTCATTTATTAAGGAAAAGTTCAGCTCAGACACATATTTGCTATAATTTTTATCAAACAAATAATTGTTTTTAAGTGTTAATCTTCTTAAAAGCCTCGCTGTGCGCTCCTGTGCGGTGACGCGTCACGTCAGCGGTGGATGACGCGTTACGTCGGCGGTGATGTAGGTGCGACCTGTTTATGGATTTTCCAATTTTTTGGGAATAATTGGACAAAGCGACCTATATTCCGGTGCGACGACCTATATTCCGGTGCGACCTATAGTCCGGAAAATACGGTAGTAGAGTGGATGAGATGCTCCGCCTGCAGTCCTGACCTGAACCCCATTGAACAGCTATGGAATCAGCTAAAGCGTGTCATTTGTTCCAGAGTGACTAACACAACCACATTGGCTGGCTTGCAGCAAATTCTGGTTGAAGAACAGGATGCCATCCAACAGCAGTCAAAAACAGAGCTGGTGGGCAGCAGGAGGAAGAGGAGCCAGTCTTTTGTGGCTGCGTATGGTTCTTCCACATGCTACTAAGGACCTTGTTAGTTTTCATTCAACCTTTATTTATACAGGTTAGTCTCACTGAGTCACGAGGACTCATTTTCAAGAGAGACCTGTTTTAGACAAACAACATATAGACTACGGACAACAATAATTCAACAAAAAGCTATTATAAATAAAATAAGTTAATCAAGGTGCCTTATGAAACAAGGTATGTCTGTGTATGGGAAACATACACAGATGACAGACAAAGACATTATTATTACATTATTATTATTATATTACTAAAAAACAAAACATATTTCCTTGTGAATCAAATGTAAATAGCCGCTATATCTTGTTTTGTTTTTTCCCAGAATTCTACCATCCAATCCAATGATCTACACCAAAAAAGATTTAATAGCAATACAGTATACTGTAATCTGTTTGGAATTGGCAGATAAGATTTGACAAGTTTTTTTTGGGACGCAACACACATACCCACCAACTTTGCTGCTCAACCCTCAAATGTATTTTTCTTACAAACGTGGCACCATTAAAGGAAAATAAACAGGCTTTCCAATAGTATAAGGTTTATTGCCAAGACCTATTGTTACAAAAAAATAAAAATAGATTAACCAAACACAAGTTTCCTTACGTTTTTGTGCTAAGTTGAGTTGGTTATTTCTGCTTGAACATCTAGGAAAACTACTCTTGCACTCACTAAACTCGGTTTCATGTTTCTGACCTCACTGCTCGAACATTCAGCACTGTGCTATGAGACTGCAAAATACTTCACAGAAATATCTGAGGCCTAAACACACACCCCCCTCCCGTGAGCTACCCCCATCTCAGCTACTGTTCCAATAACGCAGTCCTCTGCCAACTCTACAGCAGAACGAGAGACGGATCTGAGAGCAGAGCCAGGCAGCAGTGGAAACAACTTAAATCTGGTTTTTACAGATTTGAATAAAACTATTCAACTTTCTCACTCTTTATCAATCTTCAGCATCTGTAATCCTGTAATCCCACCCCCATGTCCCTGATTCGGGCCAGGACACCACACTCCTCAACGTCAGCATCGCTTCAAACTTCACATGTGGTTCGCGTTAAAAGTCTCGAACTGTAACAAACGCTCGTTTCTACACAACAAGCACATGAAATCATTGGTGACACGGTCGGGGTTGGCGTGTAAGGGGGCCGTGTTGAAGCTTCAAACGTAGCTGCCCTCAACGAAACTGGCAGCCATTTTTACTGGTTTGTCGTCGCAGTTGCTAAACAAGGACGCAGAGTCGGCGGTGTAACTGGAGCTCGTCTACATGGTCCAACACGGTTTCTGAGGTGCCGACTTATAAACGTTCTGAAAACATGAGCTGCTTGTTTGGGTAGTTATCACCCACCACCAAAAGGCAAAGCTGTGTGATCATGTTTTTGACATAAACGTTAGCAAACACTAAAACAGCTACAACTCAGCCATTCTTACAAATATTGAGTTAAATTTGGTGTGGTCGTAACCAAGTCATTCACACAAAATATTTAACACTTAGATTTACAATATTATTTATTTATTATAATATAACTGTGTATTATCAGCATAACGAAAATGTATCCCATGCTGTTTAATAACTTTACCTAATAGAAGCATATATGAGGTAAAGAGTATGGTTCCAAGCACTGAACCTTGAGGAACTCCATGACTAACTTTGGTGTATTAAGAAGATTCATAATATTTACATTTACAAATTAGAATCCATCAGATAAATACGACTGTTTAGTGACATATGAAGTTTAGCGATATCTGGTTTCAAACTGTCCCATTCACTGAACCCTGAACGATATCCATCAAGCTGAATTTACACATACTTCTAAAAAAAATTAGAATATTGTGAAAAAGTTCAATATTTTTTGTCAGTGTTTTCAGAAAGTGAAACTTATATTACACAGATTCATTACACAGAGTGAAATACTGAGTGGAGGGGCCCAGAATCCACATTGCTTGAAGTCCAGAGTGGAGTTTCCACAGTTAGATGATTTGAGGCCATGTCTGCTGGTGTTGGTCCACTGTGTTTTCAAAGTCCACAGTCAAAGCAGCATCTAGCAGGACATTTTAGAGACTTCATGCTTCCTTCTGCTCAGGAGCTTTATGGAAATGCTGGTTTAATTTCCCAGTAGGACTTGGCTTCCGCCCATACTGACAAAGGTAACAAAAGCTGGTTGTAATATTCTAATTTTCTGAGACACTATTTGTTACTTTTAAGCCATAATCATCCAAATTACAATAAAGGCTTGAAATATTTCACTCTGTAATGAATCTTTCTGAAATGATTGGCAAAAGAAATTAAACTTTTTCACATTATTCTAAATTCTTAAGATGTACCTCTGTTATAACAAGACTGACTTTAGTAATGTTGAAACATTTTAATGTGATGCTAAAGCTTTCCTATGGTGTGTTCCATGTTAAATTAGCATCTATGCTAACTGATGCGCAGCAGCCTGTGATTAATAGTTTATGCTTTACAAAATTTATTGCGCTTTCATTATGAAGCATAAAAATATAAAACCCCTTCATTATTGACGCAAATTCCAACTTGTAAAATTATGTTCAATCAATCAAATCAGATCTATAGATGATCAACTTAATCAAAATGCATAGTTAATTGTTTTACAGTCACACAGCAGATCTTTTAATTGTAATCAAATCATGAGGGGAAAAAAAACAAAAAAAATGCCAGACAAAGAGTGAACTTTTCCTCATTTCATTTTATAACCCCTTCACTGTGCTGCTGTTAAATAACTCAAGAACTTCCCGACTCCAACATTCAGCAGCTCGTATCAACAACCGGCGATCGATAGGCTGCAGAAGATCTAAAACCTCGTGCTCGACCCATCGGTGCCCGCTGTCTAAATGGATTATCTTGCCGCTGGCTTTTGTTTGGTATCGATCAAACCAAAGGGAATAATTGATGGGCAGCACGAGCGCTGGGCGGATCAGCGGCCGTCGTATTTCACTCTGATGCAACGAGGTCAGAAGGGACGGGCGCTGACCCCCGGCTGCCCGGCTTGTTGTGCGTTTAAAGGGTGTTAATGTGACACAAACGCCGAGAGGAAACCCTGCAGCAGCACCAGCCTGAAACCGAGCTCCCCTCCAGCTGACAGAACGGAGGCACGTGACCGAGTTTCAAGTTCCTGGAACAAAAGCGGCGGCGTCTCTGACTTCATTAGCACCCAGCCTCCGCCGTGCCACCAGCGGCTGACCCTCGAGACAACAATTACAGCCCAATTAGGGAGATGAGCCGTGCTTAAGCACCGGCTTAACGTTTAATCAGCCGGTTCGACGAGAGCCGCGACTCATGGGCCGGAGCAGCCAATCAACCCCTCAGGATTTAAACTATAAATAAGTTTTTAAAATCAGTGTTTGACTTCAGGGCACGTCAACAGACAGTTTTAATTTCTTTCCAAAAAAGTGTGATGCGAGTCCCGATGAACTGGATTTTGTTTTGTGCTGCTTAAAGTGTCATAAATGATGTGACGATAATCCAAATATTTAATCCAGAGTAAGAAGTGAAAACTGATCTGTGGATGAGCCTGGATACACATTAATATATATTATGCTGCGTTTATACGGTTCAAATATATAAACAGTGCTTCATGTACATTTTCTTTAAAAATCCACCTTTTTCAGCTTTTAAAGACAATTTAAGTTTTATTTATGCCAAACTACAAACATTTACAGTAAAAATTTATTGTTTTTTTTAATATTGTAAATATTTAATGTGTCCACAGACTTTCAACTAAGCTAGAAATTGGAATAAAAAAAGATTTTACATGCCGTTGATTACCAGTACAAGTCTAAGAATGACAAAGGAAGCAGGTATGATCAGAACATCCTAAACATCAGAAATCTACCAAGAAAAGTGTGAAGGCTGCGTCGGATTATGTTGTAAAACAAAGATCACAAATTGTTTTTCTACTCTTAATTTCCTTTTCTCAGACTTTTCAGACCGGAAGATTATTTTTTCCTGAACTTTTTAAGATTGTGTAGAAACACTTAGAAAACATCCAGCTACCAGTCAAGTGTCAAACTAAGGCCCGCAGGCCAAAAATGGCCCTTGTTAACACCTTGTCTGGCCCCCAAGATGATATTTTAAAAGTTAAATATTGTATTTCTTCTCATTTTATATATATATATAAAAAAACTGAACACAATTTATTTAGTGCATGACAGTTGGCCATCTTTGAAGCCAAGAAAAAGTACTTTGATGGATAAAAGTTTTGAAGAACATACTGTACAAGAAAGAAAATATGTCAAGTATTTGACTGGAGTTACAGTTAGGCCTGTCACAATAACAAATTTTGCTGGGCGATTAATTGTCTCAGAAATTATTATGATAAACAATAATATTGTTTGAAATTTGTCTATTAGTAATTATTGTCAAATTTAAGAAGAATTGTTGGTTAATGTTGGTTAATTTGATTTGAGTGTAGTACCTTTTTTGACCATTGGAAGGCAGTACAGTATAAGACAATTTGAACTGAAGGATGGATAGTGAGGGAGCGAGCAACATATCTCTAAGAAAAATGGGAGGGAGGCCCTTTGATGTGACATGGGATATCTCTCCGGTTCTCAAAATGACGGACGCTCAGTGTGGTTTGAGCTCTTTAGCATAGCATTTTTCACACAAAGCTTTTAATAAAATAAAAAATAACATCAGTAAACAAGTTCTCAGCTTCTTTTTGCAGAGAAAAACAACTTTTTACAAAAGGCACAGGTTTTAACTGAATTTTGGAGCTTCGACCCCCGAGGTCGGCCTGTTAGCTTAGCTCGTAGCTTAGCTTCTCAACTTAGCCACTTTTAATGATCCAAAAAGGCAATTTTGTGTGTGTGTATACAGTATATATATATATATATATATATAGATTTATAGATATATATATATAGATATATATATATATATATATACACTGTATATAAATACTAAAATAACTATAGCAGTGTTTCCCCTACCATTATACAAGAGGGGCGCCCCGTCCCGTCAACAGAACCGAGCGTCCTGCCTAGCAAACTGAACCGTGCACCTCCCACCCATCGGCACTGATGTAGCGCTAAGCTAGCAGGGCGCAATACCAGGCACGCTAGCTAAAAAGCTCAGTGCAGCGCTCACGCTGCCTCTTTCCTCATGCTGAACCCTCACACTGACCCACCCCCACCACCCCATGCTCGAAAATTGTCATACAAACAGCGTGCAGCTCAGATGTGTCCCCACCACCCCCACCCCTGCCAAGACAAGTTGGGGAGTGGTGGCGCAGAGGTTAGAGAAGATTTTTATATTTTTATTTACCCTTTATTTATCCAGGTAGTCTCATTGAGCCACGGGAACTCATTTTCAAGAGAGACCTGTTTAAGGAGCAGATGGTGGGGATTAAGGGCCTTGCTCAGGGGCCTAGAGTGGGGCAAATGAGGGTGGAGGTAGGTGTGGGTGTTGGTACCGGGGCTTGAACCGGCGATCTTCTGATCACAGGCCCACCGTCTCTAACCTCTGTGCCACCACTCCTCCATCAAACATAAAAAATGTGGGTGGAAAAGGTGAAACACCCACACCTGCCTCCACCCTCATTTGCCCCACTCTGGGCCCCTGAGCAAGGTCCTTAACCCCCACCATCTACTCCCAAAAACAGGTAACAGGTCTCTCTTGAAAATGAGTTCTTGTGACTCAATAAGACTACCTGTATAAATAAAGGGGAAATGGGGGGAAACACTGTAGCTATGTTTCCATCCAATTTAAATTCGATTTTTGAGCGAATTTTAGAAAATTTCGCTAAAATGTAAATTAAAATTATGAGGATCAGAAGTGTTTCCATTAAACTGGCTTGAAGCGCATCTGCAATGCCACGCAAAGCGTCTCTACGTCAGACGTCAGCGTCATTACGTCACACGTCAGCGCCATACGTCAGACGTCAGCGTTACGCACTTCCACAGTAAACAGGAAGTAGCGTTTGAAAACAGACATCTCGGCAAAATGGAGAGAATATTTCAGGTATGTGTTGCTATCGGGCAAGTTGTATTTATTCTGTCATGCCAACTAGTTTTAGCGATGTTACATGTTGTCCGGAGCGGAAACAGCTGATCAGTCACGTGACGTGAATGTTCGCTGCGGCAGAACTGAGTCGGCTAATCTGTTTCCATCTGTCGTTTAGCCGACTCAGCTCTGAATCGACTCCCCAAAAACTACCTCAAGCGAGCGTATAAACTTTAGAGCGACTTAGAGGAAGTTAACTCGAATTATGCCGTTTCCATTTAGCTTTTCTGATGCGATGCTTCATAATGCGCACCTAGAAACCTTGATGGAAACACGCCTGTGTATAGCGTTCCTACTTGGCAGTTTTTCACCTATCGTGGGTGTGTGTGGAACGTAAACCCCGTGATAATCGAGGGACTAATGTATTTGAAATTGGCCTTTGGTTTGAAAAACGTTTTAAACTTTGGCCCCCTTTTGTAACCAAGTTTCACCCCCCCGATGTACCAAACGTAATCTGTGAAATACAGATTTTTATATTTTAAGAAATGAAAAAGGGAATAGAAGTACCAACTGTTTGATCAATTTCTTTAACTTAAAAGCTACAAATTTTTTTTAAATATATATACAGTATATATATATATATATATATATATATATATATATATTTATATATATATATTTGTTTGTTTTGTACAGCGACTTATGGTATCAGTTGACTTGAGTTTTTTTTTTTTAAATGACCAAAAAAATGACGCAACTTGGCTTTATTATTTTCCAAATTCTGAGTAAGCATCTTCCAATGTCTAAATGTTTTAAGATACACGGAGCACATTTTATATGAATAAATTGAGTACATCAGGTGATTGTTTTTAGTTTGACGTGTTTGTGATGGCATCAGAAAATGGAAGCCGTCCTCTCCTGCAGCTCACAACCTCAGATAAACGGGACAGTTGTCAACAAGACGCTTTGTTTTCGTCTCTAACTCAGACACCTGACTATCAACGGCTCGGGTCTGAATTTTCTCCCCTCGAATCAAAAACAGTCTTTATCTGCTTTCGGCTGTGTTTATTTCGGCCTGTTTACGAGCGTGTGGGTGTGTTTGCCAGATAGCGATGCTCTCTAATTTACAGCTACTGGCTCCCAAGTTGCACTTTATCGCATTCTTTCTTTTGAGGTCGACTGCGGCTCCTCGTGAGGTGTCGCCCGAGCTGTGGCGGCGAGCAGCACCTCCCGCCCGTTTGGCCGAGGTTAAACCTTTAACACACCCCACTGCCTCTGAATAGTGGAGCAACCGGCCGCCTTAAAGCCCGATACTGTACTCGCTGCCTGACAGGGTCTTAGAAGGACTCAGCTGAATAAATAACAGGGATTCTGCCGGCTCGTGTTAATTATCGTTGGCTCCAGGGGGGGATGGGGGGGGGACTTCTTGAGAGAAAAACAGGTATGGTCATATGATGAAGAAGTCCACCTTTAAATTCTAGGAGTTAATGTACCAGTCGTATAGAAAACATGGTTGTGGACAAACTTTGGCCCACTTTTCTTTACAGAGTTGCTTTAGTCCGTTGAGGTTTGCTTCTCCACATATCTCTTAAGGTCCCAGCACAACACAGGGTCTGGACTTTGACTGGTCCGTTGCAACACCTTTATTTATTTATTTCATTTTAAGCCATTCTGTTGTAGATTAGCTGCTGTGTTTGGGATTATTGTTCTGTTTTCTTACCCGGTTTGGGCTAAACTTCAGCTGTTAAGACACATTTTAAACTACAATCCTTTGGTTTACAAAGGAGCTCATGGTTGACTCAATGACTGTGAGGCGTCCAAGTTCTACGGCTGCAAACAAGCCTAAATCAGCAGCCCTCCACTGCCGTGCATTATGGGTAAACATCTCCACTTTGGTCTCATTATGTTTAAAGGGCATTGTTCGAGGTTTTCTCCTCCAACCCTTCCAAACAAGCCACACCTTTTCAGTCTTCTTCTTACTGTTCTCTCGTGAACTTTAACCTTTAGCCTGCTAACTGAGGTCTGTACTGTCTGAGCGGGAGCTCTTGGTTTTTCCTCCGAGCATTGCACAGTCTGACCTTGGGGTGAATTTACTGCAACATCCACTCCTGGGAAGATTTACAGCCATCTTAAAGCTGGGGTATGTAAGATTGTAATGTAGTCTGTAACTTTTCAAACAATATATATTTTAACATATTTCTTCACTCTGTCACTAGATTGATGTTAGAGAGGTAATCTCTGAAAAAACTAAAAAAAAAATATTGTCCCCTTGCTTCTCCAGGTGGTAAATAAGCATTTCTAAAAAGAAAAAGTGACCCGCCATTTTCCAGCCAATAAAAACAAAGTTTGTAACCAGCCAATAAAAACCGAGCTTGAATTTGAATCAGCCAATAAAAACAGAGCTTGAATTCAAATTTCAACAGACCACAAGGGGGCAGAGCCATATATGGCTCTGAGGGGGAGGGATCAGAATGCTTTGCTTGTTGAAATTTTTTCTAAGTGCTGCTGTTCTACAGAAACTGCAGACTGAACCTGAATCCATCTATAAACTGGACTCCAAATTGACCTTTAACCCTTTTCTTATTGATGGAAAGAAACAGTTGCTTCTCAAAGGTCACTGTCAGTGTCTTTCCGCCTTGGCATTGTGTTAACGCACATAGGCTTCCGAGCAGCAAACTGTAGTGATTCTTTTTAAGGTGATACGAACAACTCCACAGGTATCAGATTAAGGGGAGTGCTACGAGCCACGAGCGCAGACAGTTTTCTTGCAACCCGTACGAGGAGCCAGAAATCTGGAAAAACACCCGCAACATCTCCCCACTTAGGAGAGAAACTCCCAGAACAAGCGAGGTGAGTTTGTACGGCCTCGTTTTTGTTCCGCCAACAGAACAACATGAACGAGATGCAGCACATACCACAAGAAACGGCGTGGCAGTTTACACAGCAACCGGCCGCACCCCCACACACGTTTCTGACAGCGACGGCTGATTTACACAAGGCAGGCAACAAAAGATGGAGACAAGAAGCCGTCAGAGCGAAGCTGCACCCCCAGACCTGTCATTTTCAAAGACAGCACATGACAGCTGATGCACAACAATGTGCAAAAGTTTTTGAGCCAGTGAGGACAGAAAACCGCTGCGAGGCAGAGCTGCACAATGTTGAGATCAAGACGATAAACACACATCTGTATCACTTCCCTCTTTCTCTTCCATCATCAGGACACTTCCAGCTCTGTGTTTAAAGCTGGGGTATGTAAGATTGTAATGTAGTCTGTAACTTTTCAAACAATATATATTTTAACATATTTCTTCACTCTGTCACTAGATTGATGTTAGAGAGGTAATCTCTGAAAAAACTAAAAAAAAATATTGTCCCCTTGCTTCTCCAGGTGGTAAATAAGCATTTCTAAAAAGAAAAAGTGACCCGCCATTTTCCAGCCAATAAAAACAAAGTTTGTAACCAGCCAATAAAAACCGAGCTTGAATTTGAATCAGCCAATAAAAACAGAGCTTGAATTCAAATTTCAACAGACCACAAGGGGGCAGAGCCATATATGGCTCTGAGGGGGAGGGATCAGAATGCTTTGCTTGTTGAAATTTTTTCTAAGTGCTGCTGTTCTACAGAAACTGCAGACTGAACCTTTAAGCTTCTCAAGCACTAAAATCTAAGCTGGGTGTGGACTTTTAGAGCCGCAAGTGTCCATCTGATTGATAAATATATAGCTAGTATGCTCCTTTTTAATGTAATTTATGGCAATACCTGAGTTAAAGGAACAGAAACCTAAATCTAAAGAGCATTGGCGTAAACAACCATTGCTCGTCTTTAAAACAGCATCAGATCCCACTTCTGACACCATGTAACGTTGTCGCAGTCACTCAAGTACCAGACGTTTTGCTCTTGCCAATGATTTATTCAGGAACAATAATTACAGGTCAGCTAACTCCGAGTCACTGTTCGGCCGTGACCCACGCCAGAGCTCCTCAGCCTCACACAACAGGTACCTCTCACCAACTCATCCAGACAGAGAAGCTAAACCACACCCTATACTCATTTGTCATTTCCCAACAACTCCTGCGCACTAGCAGAACGTGTCATACGTAAGAATCTTGTGCATGTGCATACAGTCTTTTTACAAATATGTGTATTCTGCCTCATTTTTATTTTTCCATGTCTTTTTTTTTTTGTATAATTAGAACATGATACTGGAGGCCTCAAATTTCCCCCTGGGATTAATAAAGAATCTTCTTTCTTTCTAAAGTATCATCTACCTATCAATCTATCCATCCATCCATCTAATCAACTCTTCCACTCCAAGTCTCCACTAACCATCCACCTATCCATCTATCTATCCATCCATCTATCAATCTATCCATCTATTCATCCATCTAATCAACTCTTCCAGCTCCAAGTCTCCACTTCCTATCCATCTACCGACCTATCCATCCATCTATCCATCTATCTAATCAACTCTTCCAACTCCAAGTCTCAACTATCTATCCATCTACCTATCCATCTATTCCTCTATCTATCCATCTATGTATCTTTCAAATCTTCCAGATCCAAGTCTTGTATTTTCAGGTTCTGGTCGTCACCTTCTTACGTGGAAACAGAGTCAAACTGGAAGAAGAAGCTGCTGGTTTAACTGGCCGAGGAACAATCAAACTTCTGTTGAGACGATGGAAGACAGCTCAACGTCTCAGGTTGAATACTGAGCAGGAACAAGACCCGAGCTGGTTCAGCTCCATCAAGTCTGTTCTGGGTTTAAGGTTCTTAAAGAACCACAAAGAAACAGCGTGGACTTAACGGTCCAATCAGGAAATGTACCGAAGGACTCGTCATGGTTACTTCCTCCATAAACCACACGTTCAGCAGAATCATCAGCTCAGAACTGAAGGAGGCTCGTTAGAGCCACTTCAATGATCTGATGTTGGTCAACCTCTAGACCCAGGTACACCCATCTGCTGTCCCGACATGTCTGATCAGAACTGAACCCACAAAGAAAAACCTCCAACGTAAACAGCGATGGATGGATGGATGGATGTCACTGCAACTCTGAGTCACCTGTTCCACAAGACAAAAGCGTGTCTGTAGACCTCCATGAAAACTTCTGGAGGTTCCTGCACGTTCATTTCTGCACACAGAGCTGGAGATCTGGACTAACAGTCTCTTCATTGGAGAGAAACACCTGCAGAGGACTGTCCATCTGAGAGGATCCAGATGTGTTCTGCAGCAGGACCACACATCCACCTAGCGTCACCGAGGACTGTCCTCTAGAAGAAGCTGGACCTGATCTCAACATCCTGAAGAGGAACCGCATGATGAGACGGAACATCTGAGGTTGGTTCAATGAGCCTGGAGGGAAACCACCAGCCGAGCCGCTCCAAGAACGTCTCACTTTGCAGTATTCTTGAAGCGTGTCTGAAACCTTTGCTCCTCTGACGTCTGTGCCGACCGTCTGCAGGATAAAAACTGCGAATTTTGGTGAATCTCATGTTGACCGCAAACAGCTTAGGTTTGGATTATTTGCACTTTGGACGATATTTTAGGCTGGAAATAAATAAAACATTTTTACTTTTCCATTCTGTGGCAATCATTACGGAGGACTGGTTTGTACTGTACACACAAACATGCACAGAGGGCTGACTGTTAAAACACCAACTCGAAACCTTCTGGGTCACAGCAGCTTCTCAGAACTTTTCAGAATGCCTCGTCTGATCCAAAAAGTGGAGCGCCGGCTTTCATCGGGCTCGTTATCTCGCCTCAGGTACTTTATGCAACAGAGCAGCGGGTCAGCAGCACCTTGAACTCGTATGTTCGATTGCCAGGATTGCGTCATGTGTCCTTTATGGTCTGTCTGGTCCGCGGCGGCGGGTGAGGAACAGGTGACTGAGAGTTGCAGCGACAGCTGTGTTTACACACAGAAATATCTACAGGGATGAATTTTCCACTCGTTTTTTTCAGGACAACTTGTTCAATGGGACACAAATCAACTGCAAGGGAGACTCCAAATCATCCATCCCTCTTAATTAAGACGTTCAGCTGCAGTCGGGCATGGAGGTCGTTGAAATTTGGGGAGTTCAATGTTTTTATTCTAGAACTGCTCCTTTTCCAGAGTGAAACAATGACGCAGCTTCAATCGTTTTACAATCAAGAACTGGGAGCACTGGACTGAATTTATTGTGGATTTTCTCTGATGCACTTGAGAGTTAGAACGATACGAGCCGGCTCAAACACACACACACACACACACACACACACACACCGTTATTTGACTAAACGTCCTTTAGCTAGCTGCACCTCACCCCATTCTACTTGGATATTACATGTATACACTTTACGTATACTATACTGTATATGTATAGTGTATAAGTTGCATCAGTCAAAAAAAGCACCATGCAGAGGAAAAAAACATAAATCGCTTTGGCATGTAAGTCGCATTTATTATGCATTTATTTAATGGTCAAAACTAAATGATTTCACCTGGGCGGTGTGGAACAGGTGACTCAGAGTTGCAGTGACATCCATCCATCCATCCATCCATCCATCCATCGCGGCCAGAACTGCTAGCTCTCCAGCGTTCCTCCACCTGCACCAGCTGAGTGAAGCAAGCGTGCACAGGAGGACTCGCTGTTGCAGTTCTTCGAAATTTAAAGTGGCAGTCAAAAATTGTGTAATGAATATGGGGAAAAAAAAATAAACGTAAACAAGTCACTTCGGCGTACAAGTTGCAGGACTGACAACCCTCTGCAAAAAATTGCGACTTGTACTCCGGAAAATATGGTTCACACAGTACACACAGTATATCCTGTACGTACACAGTACATACAGTACACACACAGTACATATGGTACACACACAGTACATACGGTATACACAGTATATATGGTACACACACACACAGTATAGACGGTACACACACTGTATATACGGTACACACACAGAGTATATACGGTACACACACAGTATATACAGTACAGTATATACAGTACACACACAGTATATACAGTACAGTATATACAGTACACACACAGTATATACAGTACACACTAGGGCTGCACGATTAATCGCATTTGCGATTATCTCGCGATATGTTAAAACGCGATTCACTAATCGCACGGGCTGCGATTTGACTGGTCACGTGACTTGGGAGTGAGCCGCTCTGGCCGCATGCAGCTCTGAGCGGAGCAAAACAGAGCAAAGCAGGGAGGAGGAGACCGTGAACTCCAACACAGTTGCTTCAGGCTCGACAAAAGTCATAAAAGTTAAAAATTCAGGTAAGTTAGCCCATGTAAACGTGTATCTGATCTTAGAGGCTGAAACATCGAGACTGCGGGAGATAAACAGCTGGTCAGCGAGCTGGTCATGTGACCGGGTCTGTTTTGACGGTGCCCGGTTAGCAGCTAGCTCAGCAAGCTAACGTTCTGCATGAAAAAGCGCACTAATTATCTGATTTAAAAAAAAAACTGTTGTGTCGTTAGTGATATGAATTAATACAGAACCAGTAAAAATAATCGCATTTTAAATCGCAATCGCAAATTTATAGAAGAAAAAAAAAAATTGTGATTAGATTATTTTCCAAAATCGTTCAGTCCTAGTACACACAGTATATACGGTACACACACAGTATATACGGTACACACACAGTATATACGGTACACACACAGTATATACGGTACACACAGTATATATGGTACACACACAATATATGCGGTACACACACAGTATATGCGGTACACACAGTACAGTATATGCGGCACACACACGGTATATGCGGTACACACACAGTATATGCGGTGCACACACAGTATATGCGGTACACGCACAATATATACGGTACACACACAGTATATATGGCACACACACACACACACACACACAGTATATACGGTACACACACACAGTATACAGTATATGGTACACACAGTACAGTACATATGGTGGCCTTGACCAACACAGATTAATCCATGTCCATCCTAAGGACCACCTCAATCAACTGAGGAGCCTCACAGTGTTTCCCTTAGACAACTTGTAATGGAGGGGTACTCATCTCGTCTGGTATTTTTGTTGGGGGGGTGGACACACGTCTGAGCTGTGCACCGTTTGTACCGACAGCTTTTATTTGAGTGTGTGTGGGGGTGGGAGGGGCAGTTTGAACGCTGCCTTTAACTTTTTAGCTAGTATGCTTGTATTGCTCGCTGCTAGCATAGCGCTACGTCATTGCTGACAGGTGTGTGCATGGAGGGCGTGCTCGCAGTTTGGTTTGGTAGGTGGGGCCCCCTGATGGAATAATGGTAGGGTACTCTGCCCGTCAACAGTACCGAGCACCCTGCCTACAGACACCCCCCCACCCCGTCGACAACTGTCAGTATTGATGTAGCAAAGGGCACAATACAAATGTGCTAGCAAAAATGCTACTAACTGCTACCCCCCTCCTGTCAACAATTACGGGCAGCAATCTAACCTAATCATGGACGAGATGAACGCCCCACCATGGCAAGTTATCTAGGGGAAACAGTGTGGTTGTTTGTCTCGTTTGTCTCTATGTGTCCCTGTGATGGACTGGAGCATTGTCCAAGATGTCTCCCGCCTCTCGTACAGTGACAGCTGGGTATGGGCACCAGTGACCCCCCCCCCACTCCCTGAAAAGGAAACAGCGGTTAAGATAATGGCTGGATTTTGGCTCATAAGTTTCTGTCGACCTTGAAAGTGTCACTTCTTGCTTCCAACAAAGTTCAGTCAGGTCCTCTGGATGGTTTCTTTTCTTGTTGAGACGTTTCGTCCTTCATCTCATTCAAAAGGATTTCATCAGTCTGAGGAGCCACAAACAAACAGAGTCCCACAAGCAGCACACTCACATAGGGAGCCAACCACTTCAAAGTGGTAGTTTACAGTGGGTGTGCTGTTTGTGGGACTCAGTTTGTTTGTGGCTCCTCGATAGGGCTGTGTAATAATATCAATTTTGCGATACATATCGATTTTTTCTTTCCTCGAAAAAAATCAATATTCATCCGCAAGTATCGTAACATCCAACTGTCACCCTGCTCCCTCACTGCTTGCTTCGCCGAGAGAGTGATTAGGTCATCCAGCCACTAGTGTCGCTGTAGAGCATCTATGCCAAGTTACTGTTTTACTGTTTCAATTAAAAGAAACATGTTTTCTCACCACTTCTTTGAATCATTTTGTCCAGCTGTCGACTTTAAGTCTGTGTCTATGTCCAACCAGAGCCAGGTATTGTGTAGTTCAGGGGTGCCCAACCTTTTTTGAACCAAGGGCTACTTTTGAAGTTGGCAGTTTGCCGAGGGCTACTCGTCCAGTCTCAGTATCAAAAAACAATTTTTCATCTCCCTACTCCTCACTTCTTTAAAGTAAATAAAACAGAACGTAATGTGTTGCTAGTTTTATTTAATTAAAGTATTTTATCAAAGTAAAAGAACACAATATTTGAAAAGCACACCATATTTTTTTAAAGAAACGAATAAACAACTGAACTGAACAATATAGAACTCCCTCATTAACACACTAACTATTTACAAAAAGTTACAAAGGTGCAGATTTACAAATCTCCAACAATTTCAAATCTCAATAAAACCTAAATATCAAAACTAGTCAGCTGCTCTGTGCAGCAGGATGGTGTGTCATCTGCAGGTGCTGAAGTCCCTCACTGGTCCAGACTGCTGGCTTCAAAGGGCCATTCAGAGTTCCACCTGGTTATAAGACAAGACACACACACACACACACACACACACACACATTAGGTACAGAAAATGAAGGGCACACCCAAACTGCAAAATAAATAAATAAATAACACTAGCTAGCTAACTATGTAGTCTGGTCTAAAATTTAATAAAAAAAACAACATACAGACACATTGTGACAAGTCTATAGGAGACAATTTTTATGCAAGCTGTATAAAATAAATGTGTCTCTACCTTAGTGGGACTTCTGACATTGAGAGGAGGCAACATCCATCACTTCCTTCATGTTTAAAATCTTCCCACACAGGGCCTGTTGGTGGATGATGCAGTGATAGTTCAAAATGTCTGGGAAAGCATCATTCTGCTTGCAGAGTGCAACAAATCCACTGGTGTGACCGGTCATTGCTGGAGCACCATCAGTTGTTATAGAAATTAGTTTATAGAGGGGCAAGTTGCTTTTATTAACAAACTCCATAAACACATTAAAAATATCTTCTCCTCTTGTGTGTCCCTTCAAAGGCAAGATGGTGAGCAGCTCCTCTTTTTGCACTCATGTCTGCAAAGGCCATTCTGATAAAAACACAGCTGTGCTGTGTCCACCATGTCTGTTGACTCATCAAACTGAAGAGAGAAACACTCACATTGCTGCACGTTCTTTTTTAGCTGCTCCCCCACATCAACAGCCATTCCCTCACATCGTCGTGTTACTGTTTGTCTGGACAACTGCATGTCTTTAATAGCAGCTACGATCTCACTTTTATTTTTAAAATCGTGAAAAAGTGCATCTGCAGCCTCAATAAACGCTTCTTTCATAACTTCTCCATCACTGAACGACTTATGTTGAGCCAGGATGCGGCTAACACGGTAGGAGGCGATTGTAGCTGCCTTACCTTTCGTGCTGGGCCGAGTGAAGATCGATTGCTGTGCTGCAAGCTTGTGTTTTAGCTCCCGCACTTTGTGAGTCCGTAAAGAACTTTTAGGAGGGAAATCTGCATCAAAACGTTTGTGCATCGTCTTGAAATGCCGCTCCAAGTTGCACTTTTTGGGCAAGGCAACGCTCAAATTACAGATGAGGCAAATAGACTTCGAATTAGAATAAACAAAAAAATAATCCTCCTCCCATTCTGTGTGAAAATAGTAAGTTTTCGTTTGCTTCTTCGCTTGTTTTCCTTCCATGTTTTCTGCGTACTGACATTCACTCCTCAGCGGTCTCACTGCTGTCTTAAAGTCTCGTCAGTCATCGCGAGACTGTGTCTGTGAGCATACAAGATGGGGAGGGCTGAGTAAAGCGTTCCTGCACATTGGCATATAGTCATTCCTCCCTCCACCCCTTCTGCCGGAGTTAGAATGAAGCTGAGCAGCGGCCACCACTTCTGCCGGAGTTAGAATGAAGCTTAGCAGCGGACATTTCACCTTGTTAACAGCTGAGAGCCGGCTCGTCAGCTGTTAGACAGGTTGAGCTTCGCGGGCAACTGGGAACCAGCTGACGGGCGACCGGTCGCCCGCGAGCGACTGGTTGGGCACACTTGGTGTAGTTGGTGCTTTTAATCAGTTTTCAGTTAAATTAATTCAATCCAAGTCTATAACAGTCATAAAATGTCACCAATATCACTCTGTCCCTCTAAAATCTTTCAGAAAATCGCAAAGTGTAATGAATTGTATCGTTTGCTGAATATCGCAATATATATCGTGAGCAGAATACCGTGTATCGTATCGTGAGATTTTTGCATCACTACAGCCCTACTCCTCGGACTGATGAAGTCCTTTGGATGAAGGACGAAACGTCTCAACAAGAAACCGTCCAGATGACCTGACTGAACTTTGTTGGGATTTTCTACCTGGATTATTGAGCGTGAACTTTGACGCTCCTTGCTTCGTTCTTGGCGAATGACTGTGATGGCGGCTCCTAGACACCCCTCACCAACCTCCTCAGACCTTCACTGAACTCCTTGGACTTTCTCGCCGCTCGGTGCACCGGCCGATCCAACGAAAGCTGTCCCAACTAAATCTTTTAAACGCTACCAAACAAACATCTACAAGCCGCAGTCGATTGCGGGCCACAATCTCAACTGTCAGCACCTTTCGTTGAAAAGACTTAGAACTTGCGTACGTATCTGAGCCTGTCTGGATTAGAGAAAATCCACAATAATCTGGTTCAAATAAACTATTAAAAACGCCCCCTTGCCCATGATGGGTGGATGTAAACTCCAGACTGCGCTCACAGCTGATTGGTGGAGCTCTTTTGCTTCAGAACATCTTATTCCTCCTCTCTGGGATCAATGCCTGATGTGATAAGTGCTGGATCAGCAAAAATAATAAAAAATAAACAGAAGCAGTAAACTGCAGGACAGGGTGTGTTCAGGGACACAGCTGAAGCTCAGCTAAACAAGTCTGACACCAGCCGATAAGAGCTGAAGTGGGGGGGGGG
>JBBPBX010043432.1:11031-23486 GCA_038048925.1 Garcialebias charrua | reverse complement strand
TATATATATACTGTATATGTAGATAATATTCATAAATATAGGAAGTTTTAATGGGGCATACCACTCAGTCAGTTGTTCATCAGGCAAGCTTAAATACATTTTCGAAAAAACTCATAAAACAATAAACATCAGCCAAAAAATAGAATAAAGTGCAAATTTTCTTTTTATTCTGATTTCATTTTACAGCAGAAATTATGTAAAGCATTCAGAAGACATATTCCACATATAAGGGCAATATTCAAAACACTTTTGCATGGCCTCAGCAACAAAATATTATTTTTAAAAACATCAACAAGTTAGTGATGCTTGTGCATGCATGTTTGTAAAACAAAGAAAGATTGAAAACTAGGCTACAAAGAAAGAAAACAAAAGAGGAATGAGCAGCTGAGATAGGCATGGAGAACACAACAGCAGGCAGGGTGGTGAGACAGCAGAGCTGAGCGACAGCAGGCAGGGTGGTGAGACAGCAGAGCTGAGCGACAGAGAAGACCAGGGTGAAAGAGGAGGAAGGCAAGGAGAGGTCTATAGATTATCTATAAGGGTCTACCATTCTAGCATGCAATGTGGTGTTTGGCCACGCCCTCTTGAAACAAGGCCCAAAAGGTTCTACATTTCATTTCTAAGCGGACTTATGAGAACAGAGGTAATCTCTGCGCACCTGTTATATGGCAACATTTCTTACTTAAAAAAAAAATCAGAACAAACATACTCTTTTCCACAATCACCACCCTCTCCAAAACATGAACTCGCAGATGAATTGTCTGCACTGTGAGTTAGTACTTTGTGTGTTGTATACGTGGATGAACATTTAGATGTTTGTGAACATAATATATGAAGATATTCAGAAAAAAGTCATCTTTACAGTAGCTGGAATCTGAGGAAGGACAGCTTCAGTAAGAGTTTAGGTGGTTCTGGATGATTTTTCCAGACTAAAAGTCTCTGGTTTGATTAATATCCAAAAGCATAATATCCACTTTGGATGTACTTTCATAAAATAAAATAAAACTCTATTAAAGTGATAGTTTCGATCTTTTGAAGTGGGGTTCTGTGACGTTATTTAAAATTGTACCAGTAAACGGTTCATTAAACAGCTGAGCTGGGGCTGAGATTAAGGTGAATTTCCATCACAAACCCTTCCAATCTATAGGTTTTATAAAACTCTTATTTTATAAATTTTTACCAGTTAATTTTACAGTTATTTCAGCAGAAATATTATATCATTTCTACATAAAGTGCCCCCTGGCTGCTGCTATTTGCGCTTGCTTCCAAATAATCAAATAACTCAATGTAAGAAACCACGTGATGTAAAACAGCTGGCAACGTAAAGATGTATTAAATTGGAAGTGGCCCTACTGTCAGCTCTGCCAGAATCACTCTTCTCACAAACTGGTTTTTCAAAGAGCTATCTACAACAGGTAACACGCCAACTGTTAAGACCTTTTCCACAGAACCCCTCTTTGAAAGAGCTGAACCATCTCATTAAGGATTTTGTGTATTTGAAAAAAGAAACAATTGTATGAATACATTAATTTTGTTTTAATTCAGACCATTTTTTTGACTCTATAAAATAAACTTTTTGGAGGTATATTTAACCATTTCCTATATCCTGGATCTGTTTTCACAGCAACAGATCTGTTGCTTTGCTAAATAAAACGGGAATTTAAACAGTTTGTGTCAAACATGAACACGTCAAAAGCTGCAGGTGCTTAATGGGAGACCAGTACGATTTCTAACTATGTGCACATACATACACACTGTGTACCTAAAGGTACACGGCCCCCAGATGTGCCAGCAGCTTATCCCACGCCACATGCCGCCTCCCTGTTCGTCAACCCTGAGTAAAATCTAAGGAAGATAACGTATCGCGTTTTCAAACACAAAAACACACGAGCAAGTGTGTGGGCCAGTACTTGAGACTCGTTTGTGTTCGACACCGTATGTGTGGGTTTACATGTGCGAGCACATCTGTGTGGGTCCGTGAAAAAGACAGAGAAATAAAAAGTTTGTCAAAGAGTTTTAGTATGCTGAGTTATGCTGTGATTTTAATGTTGGAACATTAATCTCTGGAGGGGAAAAAATAAATAAAAAAGTGAGACAAAACTCATTGTCCTCCCAACAGCGATGCCGTGAATAGACTCGTGACAGTGCCTCTCAAACACAGAAGCAAAATTCAATGGTTTGATTCCTCGAATACTGAAAAATACACACAAAGGTGGTGCGTACAGTGATACTGTCATTTTTGTTTTGTCAAATAAAGCGACACATAGCATCAATTAGGCCACGAGCATCCATTCATACCAGACAAATTAAGAGCTTCAAACATAGAATTAGCTCAAGTTCAACACTGTCGAGTTAATTTTTGAACACATAATTTAGGAAAATAAACAAATAACTGGGAATGCCTTGGAGAATACACAGTAGATATTTCCTGATATTTGTTTTCTGTTGCTGAGCAGGCACTTTCTAAACAGCTTTCCAGATGTCTGAAATACATATCATATACTTATGGCAGTGACAATGAAGTGGAAAAACAAAGAAGCAAACATGTGCACAAAAGAATAAAATCAACAAAATTAATAGTGGGTAGGAGACATTCTGTTAGAAGGTGGAAAGCTTTGACTGGAGGCCAGGCTGCATCTGTTGTACGTCTGATTGATGGTCCTATTAAAAGTGAGGATGTTGCTGAAACACAACCACATTGTAAAGGATGTAGCACCCTCTTTTTTTTACACCAGTCATCGCATTCACACTTAAACTCTATAGTCATCGTTACTAGTAGTGCCATTATTTTCAAAATACGTGCATTAATACCACCGTTGTCTATAAATAAGTCTGCCTCGGACAAACTTTAGAACTTGAAGGTCTATGCCTGAACTAGTACTAGTTTTGTTTTATCATCTGTGCCTCTGTGGATCTTACGGATAACCTTTGGGTGTTAGTTTCCCCAACATAACATACTGTGTTGTTAGGCAAAAAAATAGCATTCATATTTATTGGCACTACTGGCAAAAAGGGTTTTAATTTTTGCTAGCCATGAAACAAAAGCACAAAGTTTAAATGTTTAGTCTGAAAGATCATGGTTTGTTTTCCCACTTATAAGTCTAACATTAGTTTTTCATTTGCATGCTTTAACAAAATGTTCTTTTCAGTAACACTTAATGCTGGATACTTTTAAAGTGAAGCAGTTAAAATCCTCTCACAGTCCAAAGCCACTACCGTGTTCTTTTAGCCGTTTCTTTGTCTTAAATCTCATGCACATTACTTCGTTTGTAATATCTACAGTATTTACAAGCAATACAGCCGTCCTGTGTACCCAGGTCTCTGTCTAAAGTTCTCGTTATGGGAGTAAAATAATTTATAATCTTAAATACAGTCCTCTTATGAAAAAGTTTCAGGGTCCTTGTATCCCCTTACCTCGTCAATTTATATACAGAAATATGCAATAGTCCAAAATATGGATTTGATCGCCCGTATGGGCTAATATGGGGACCAGTGCCCTTTATAGGGGCAGTTGTAGGACCCGCGTCCTGTACAGAGCAAGCATAGAGACCTCTCGGAGTCAAGAAGAAGTCAAGGCAATGGTTTGTGACTCTCTCCTAGGATTTGGAGGTTCACGCAGAACAAACTAACAGAGACATTTAACCCTTGGAACATGTCATAATTTATCACACGGGGATGGGGGAACCAGTCTCAAGCTAAACCACTCTTGAGCCGGTTAAAGAAAAAATTAGACCCTTAAATAAATAAATAAATATTTAAATAAAGCACCCAAAATAAGTCATTTGTCCTTACACAGTTCACATTACACAGGGCAAGGATAGGTTGATGAAGACATGAGACACAATTACACATAGAAATACAAAAAAGAAACGACACTAAAGCAGTTTGGCAAGCATGCAGGAGCTCATAGCTCAAACACATGCATCGAATTGAACAAACACGGACACACCACATCAGGCGAGCAAAGTGCTGCCTCTAAGAACGATTTCATACAAAGTCCATGTAGCAAATTAAGACATCGTTATTCAGACCACTTCCCCTTATCTAACAATCCTCCTCTTACATTCAAGTGCAGTTCCTCCCCTTTTTGATTGGGTGACTAATGGGTTTTTTAAGCCTGTGGATCGGAGTGCTTGGTGATATTGTGAAAAACTGGATCAGCAGACTGATTGGCCTCTATAGCTCTGCAGAATAATGGAGAGGAGGAATAAGCGGAAAAAACCTTGCATGCAAATGCAACATAGAAGTGAGTTTTTTGGTTTATGTTTTCTTTTTCTTTCACAGATCTCTGTTTGGATACAAAACACGCCAGGTATTGTATATTTTCTGCATGTCAAAGTAGCATTTCTCTTGAGCCAGCTGTTCCTCATCGGAGTTGTCCAGCACACCCAGCTGCTGTTTTAAACAGCAGGACGCCGTCTTCAGGCACTTCCTCCATTTTCTTCTTCTTCTTTTTTTTACTTGTCTGACTCATCAGCTTGCTCTTGCAAAGAAACATACCCATGAAGAGTGCAAAGAATGCCATGAGGTTAATGTGATGGCCTCCCAGTTAAACTGTGGAGGAGAATCAGTGCTGTGGGCAGAGCCAGGCTCCTGGGCTCTGCCCAGCAGTCTGTCTGAGCTGCCATGATGGACTCCTATCCTGTCCTCAGTCTGTTTGGAAAGAGTTTTTTTCCTCTTCAGGGAAGAGGGCAGGGCGGGTGAGACAGGAGCGAAGAGGAAAATTGAAGGGACTGGGAAAAGGAAACGAAAGGCAGGGTTGAGGGGATGGAAACAGGGTAGAGGGCTGGGAAGGTATAGACTGCTCACAGGCTGAGCGGGCGGTGTGCAGGGCCTGATGATGGGCTCTCACGACCCCTGGCCCTTCTCTGCTCTCTGGCCCTGTGGAGAACCAACACTACATTAGATACAGAATCAGAAATACAATTCCTGTTTACACCCAAAGGCCACACTAATAAACAGTTATTTAACAAACCTTTGATCCCCATCCCTCACATAAAAACACACACTCAAATCCTGTAATCTTCCCCAACCATCGAAGAGCAGAATAAAAACATGGCAGCCCAAGCAACCCTCAGAGTCCCGTAGTGATAACAGTCAGAACATGCCCCCAAGAAGGCCGTATGCAAGTACTGCTCGTCTACTGTACTTGTCAGTCATGCAGTTACTCATATCAACTGGCAGTCCTCAGAGCAACACAGGGAGTGAGGATAAGAGCAGGAGGGAAGGATGATATTCCAGGAACTCCTCCTCCTCTTCTCCCTCTGCTGTCATGCAAACAGGCATCAGCCTCTGAGGGAGGGAGCAAGAGAGAGACTCACCTGTTTCAGAGGCCTGTGGTCCATCAAGGGGCTTCACAGGAACAGTAAAACAACACCAGCTATTAGCACCACTGTAGTGTGTTGTGTGTTAGTGGACGGTAAGTGTGTGTAGCACATGTTTAATAGTGTGCCCTTAGTTGTGTGTGTAGAGGAGTTTGAGAGTTCATCTCACCTGTGGCGGCAGCGGAGCAGAAACCTCAAGATCTTGCGAGCAGCCTGGTTTTGTTTTTTAGTTAGGAGGCTGCTGTAAGCAAACACGTGTTAGACATTTTTATCACTTACTGCACACAGTCCCAGAGGTTTCACACGTGTGTGTGTGTGTGTGTGCGTGTATGTGCGCAAGGTACCTTAGGGAGTGCCTGTAGGAGCGGTAGTATTGCTGGATGAGGACCGCTGCTCTGCGACTTTGCTGGAACTTCTTCTGTTCGTGGAAACTCCGGAAACGACTCTGGATGAGGATGGCAGCTAAGGTCATCCTTTTATAAAGTGCATACTGAGAGAGAGGACAGAAGCAACGTGAAGCTTTTAGCATGTTTTAAATCTGTAGACTGCAGCAACAAAAGTCTTATTGGGAAGTCAATGATGCAGAAAAAAACACACAAAATTACCAAAACTGCAGATATGAAACAAATTTACTAAATGTTCTTAATGCACTGAAAGTTATACAATGTGAAATGATCAAATTAAACTAAACCTTCCATAATAATTTATAAACCTTTCATGATATGGATGTAATTATAAAAAACAAACATCAATCTTTGTTTGAGAAAAACAGTTCTGGTCTAAATTACACATTTGCATCACATCAAAGTATGACAAATGCATAAAGCTGCTCGTCCTGAGCCTGGTTCTGCTGGAGGTTTCTTCCTGTTAAAAGGGAGTTTTTCCTTTCCACTGTTGCCGTTGTGGTTGCTCAGGATGGGAGATCAAGTGAAGATTCAATGCAGTCTGCTGGCTTCCTTAGATAACTATTACTAACAGTTTTTGTTATGTATGTGAATGTTTTTGTTCAGTGCCTTGACATTCATTCAACCTTTATTTAAACATATAAGTCACACTGAGCCTCGAAGACTCATTTACAAGTGGAATCTGTTGGACAGACAATAAAAGTGGTGAAAAATGGCACATAGGGTTTGGAGACAAAAAAAATTCCTGACACATTTTTGACCTCTGCTTGAAAGTCAAAAATGTGGTAATGAAAAAAAAATCTCGCACACAAGCACATAATGACGCCACCATTACGCAGAGGGCGGTGGAGGGGACTCAAAGGCGGTGAGTAGCCAGCCCTTAGAGGCACTGCAGAGTTCAGATAAAATCACTCAGTTCATATACAGTAGATCCCTCTGGAGATCTGTGCACACTCATGGGGGGGGGGCTGCCGAGGACAGCCAGAGGGGAATCCAGAGTCCTGAAATGATGACAGAATGTTTATTCAGCTGGGCTCCTCTGAAAAGTCCGTGGAATTCCTCAGAAGAAGGTTTGGGAGGGTGAGAGAGTCATTTACAAAACTTCTTCAGGCATGTTGAGATAAGACGGCCTGTCAAGGCCAGTCGGGGAGCCGAATGTCAGATAAACACGATTGTTTTGGGAACAGGCAGAACTTTAATGACATCTACCTTCAGTCTGTGTCGGTCCACTCGCTTCTGAAATGTCCAAATTAAAATGACCATACCAATGGAACGTGCCTGAGAAAATCCCCGAGATGAAGTCTGGATTCTCGAGACATGAACCAAGCCATCATGTAAGGCAGGCAGCCTGACCAGGTCCAGATTTGCTGCCGACATCTTTCTTGTGTGTTGATAGACCAGGAACCAGCCAAATCCAAAAAGCAGGAACCAGTTGTCATAAATCCAATTAAATATACCATACGGGGGCGGCCGTGGTGTAGTGGTAATGGCAGTCGACCCCTGATCGGAAGGTTGGAGGTTCGAATCCCGCATCCACCCACCATGTGTCGTTGTGTCCCTGGGCAAGACACTTAACCCAGAGTTGCTCCCGGTAGGTCTGGATGGCGCCTTGCAAGGCAGGCTACCACTACCGGTGTATGAATGTCTGAATGAATGGGTGGATGGCTGGTATTGTAAAGCGCTTTGGGGCTCCTCACAGGGGGCTGGAAAGCGCTATATAAATAAGCTCCATTTACCATTTACCATACCATACCATTTTATTTATAAATATGCGTTCTTAAGATCCACAGATGACAGCAGAGATAGACACGTCATCAAGTCTTCCAAGTCGATGAGATATCCAGCTGTGTGCATGCCAACAGGGCAAATCTGCTCGTCTACAGCCTGTCTTCTTGTTGAAGAAATGTTATCAGTTGTGTTGAGGGACCAACTGACCAAATTGAAGTCCATATTTATGATTCAGAAGATTTTGTAGAAGAGAGGCTCTCAGATAGTTTCACAGACAAGACAAAGCAAAAGCAAAGCGGAGACCGAGAGGAGACGTCCGCCCTTGAGAAGAGCAAGTGGTGAAGTAACATGACATCTGCTGTGACGTGGCGCAATATAAACTGAATTGATTTGAAATAAAAAGTGCAAATTTTTTTTAATAACTTATGAAAGCTAATTTTGAAGTGTCGACCTTCATCTATTGTTTTCAGTTCTTCTCCAATCTCACATCATGACCACAGACTCATTACAGCAAAACATAATTTATAGTTTTGTTTATATATTTTTTAATAAACCATTAGAGACAATACTAAAAACGCATAGCTAAATAAAAAATAGTAGTAATAGATGAATGGTAAATGTGATTCATTCCTATTTCCACTTAACTGAAGTGTGTTAATTTTTCCACAAAATTAATTTTAGCATACTGCACAAACTATTGCACTTTATGTATTTTTTTTAAACTAAATTAACTAAGTTAAATATCTTGCTAATTGTAGAAGGATAGGTAGCCTAGGTTAGATTAGGTAAAAGTTAGGCAACTTTTAGCAGAACTCTTGATATAAGTGGTGATTTGATGAGTTTTGTATTTTGCTGTATTATGTATTGATGCTTATTGTTTGAATTAATAGTTTGAATTGATTTTGTTTAAGAAGGAGCAGATAAGATAATAATTTTTTCTTCTCCTGCTTCCTTTCATTTTATGTTTTTTTATTTATAATTTTTTTTAAATTGTCTTTGTGTTTTATAATTGAAACGAATAAATAAAATAAATAAAAATACAATGCAGTTTCCAGGACACCGGCTGGTCCGTCCTGCTGATCTCACCTGCTTGTATCTCTTGTAGCAGCGTTGAACCACTGCTGCAATCTCTTTGTGTTGTTCCTGAATGGGACCCTGGAAAGAAAGTCAGGAAGAATTTAATTCAATATTTTACATATGAAATGGATTATGATCACAGTGAGGTTTTTCAGCTGTTTGTGCAAAATAAACAACACACGGAGGCAGGTTCAGCACTGAGAGAACCAGCATGTGGAGGCGATACTTACTTTGTGTTTTCTGAGCAGGCGCAGAGCGTGTTTGATGGTTTCATACAACTCCTGCTGCTCGGCCTCAGTTATGGCTAGGCAGGAGGTGTTTCTTTTCAACC
Source organism: Garcialebias charrua (assembly GCA_038048925.1). NCBI lineage: Eukaryota > Metazoa > Chordata > Actinopteri > Cyprinodontiformes > Rivulidae > Garcialebias > Garcialebias charrua. The sequence continues at coordinate 14,622 of JBBPBX010043432.1, read as the reverse complement.
TCTCCTGTTTCATTGATGCACAAAGGAAGGGGCTCCAATCACAGGGGGAGGGTGGGGCTTGGCTAGCACGAGGACTTTGCTGATCTTCCAGCCCTGAGAGTGAATTTGGTACGGGGCTAGGAGTCTGGGGTTTGGACTTTAGAAACCTGTTTAAATGGTAGAGAGTCAGTTTGTGTATGTGCTGGCAGTATAAATATACAGTAACAGAGCTGAGGAAACATGATTGTGTTTTGTCTGTCTAATAAGTGTCTTCTTGAGTTCTAACTAAGGTTAACATAGTAGAATGACATTTAGACATCTTTGACTCACCTCTCTACCTCATTAAGGTAACCTGACAGTGACTTTACATCACTGCTTATCCCAACCTTCCCAATATCTGACTTGGTGTCCACAGCCTGTTTAAACCGATCACTTGAAGCATCCATGAAGTGATCAGCGAGCATCATAATGTCCACCTGCAGCATGTAAAATAGTGGTTAATTTCAGAGTGATTGATCAATCAAGCTAAAAGTCAATGTTCCTCCTAATAATTTGTGTATTATACGTTACTCCGTGATTTACTTTTAATTTCCAAACAGTTAACACCAAACGTATGGCTGCTTTACATGAGAGCATCAGGATGTGTCTCCATACCTGTAGGTCCTCCGTGTTGTCCTGATAGGTGAGCAGCTCCGTCTCCTCCCCCCTGTCAGACAGCACTCTTTGGCGCAGGTGAATGGCCAATCGTTCTTTTCCTTGGATCCTTCTAGCCAAACTGAGTTGCCCAAGAGTCTGTCTCAGGGTCCACCTGTTGCCCCCTTCAGACTCCCCTATCCTGGCCTGCAGGTGGGAGAATGGGGCACTGGGGAGCCGAGGCCGGTTGGAGCTGGAAAGAGGTGCATTTGGACAGCTAAAGTTCGAGGGTTGAGTTTGTGAAGATTTGAAGAGGGAACGATGAGGACTGAGGTGGGAGTTGACAGGTTTGGTTCCAGGGTTCGAGTTAGCTAGCTGTTGTTGGCTTGCTGGGCTAGATTTGAGTTTCTTGGCTGGAGGAGGTCCTTCCTGTTCCCCCTGGGTTGCTGGTGGGGGTCTTTGTCCAGTTTGGCTCCAGCTCTGGTTCTGGTTGTCCTTTTGGCTCTCTGCTCTGTTTTTCCTCAGCTCTGAAGGGCAAAGGTAGTGAAAAATGAGACAAAATCTTTCAAAGACAATAATGATTCCTACAAAACCCAATTTCCTAACTACACTGCCTAGCCCCTCTTAAAAAAAGGGTCATCATCGAAAGTTTTTTTTTTCCAGGTCTCTCTTGTAAATGAGTCCCCGAGGCTCATTGGGATTAACCTGTATAAATAAAGATAGAATGAAAAGTTATCTAACACTAAGTGATACAGTGAGCAGGTTTTTAATTCCTTAAATAATCATCTAACATGGGAAGACCAGGATAAAAATGTGAAAGAGTAGCTCAGAAAGCATGCATTGTCAGTTTTACATATATTTAATGAGCATTGTGACTGCAGGAACCTTTGCCAGGAACCAGGGTCTTTTTGTGGGTCCTTCACTTTCCCTCCATCACTCCTATCCCTATTTCCTTTTATAACCCCACCCGTGTCTGCAAGAATGGAGGCATGCTGCCTCTGTGTCTTTTTCTTAAAGGACAAGCTTGTTGGGGAGCATGTGGCAATTTTTTTTTATTAAACCTTGCTGATTTTGCACATACAGTACACATAGAAATTAAAGTAATGCAATGTGTGCTCCTAAATATAACTCAGTGAAACAGTGATGCTTTGAAACTTTAAATCCCTTCTTTAATTTGCAGACAGGAGCTTCTTCTCTTCTTCCTGCTGCCACAGATGCAGCTGAACAAGTGTATGCTGTGAAAACTGCAGGAATGAAGTGACAAGTCTGAAGTGACATTTGCATACTACAACTGATCCTGCTGTACAACTGGAAATTAACACATTTACAGTAGTAGTGGATCTGTAGTGGAGTAAGAGTGGCTGTGGTGTACGTCCTGGTTTTACTGCCTTTAAATTGCTCTGTCCAGCAGCTGCAGTATGTCAGCAGCAACGTGCTGAGAAGGATCAACACATCAGGGGCGACCGGCCAATAGGGGGCGCTAGGGCGCCGCCCCACTTGAACTTCTGGAGCTTTTCACCATTTTACATTGAAGACTTAAAAATAATTTAATAAAAATAAAATAATAAAATAAAAATATTTCGAATTATGTGCATATATGTTTTTAGTTGTGTAGGATAAATATTTTATGAGTAATGATGAGTTATATTGTTTGTTTCAAAAAACGTTTTCTGATTGGTGACGTATTTCCGGTCCTGGGAGTGCATGAATCTTATCCATAGACTCGTTATAAATGGCGCATGCGCAGTTATTCCACAACGTTACAAAACAATGGGAAGATGCTGGGTGCAGATTTCACCGCCCTGGACATGTCCAACGTGAGCTGTACCTGTGTACTTCTGGTCTTTTTTTTTTTGTCTGGGAAATGAGCCGTGCAGTGACTCAAGCCAGGTAGGTTTTAAATAATTGAAAGCCCTTAATGCCTATTTGCCATTTCTGAATTATATGCCTCTCAACTTTTAGATGGCTGTTTGTGAAAAAGCCTTCAGCTGACTGTTTATTCTAAAAGTGGCAACTGGTGAGTTTGTTTCTGGAGCTAGCATGCTAATGCTAGTTGACCTGTAAATCTGACCTCCTACAAATCTCCATCCCATCACACTCTCTCAGATCTCCTCTTCGCTACATCTCCATGTACCCTCTGCCCGCCTCTCCACCATGGGGAGCAGGGCCTTCACCTGCTCTGCCCCTCACCTCTGGAACGCTCTACCGCCAGACCTTCGAAACACCACCTCCCTTTCTCTGTTCAAGACAGCCCTGAAAACACATCTCTTTAGACTAGCTTATCATTAACTTTACTAAATGTATTTTTATTATTTTGCATTTTATAATCTTTATGTATTTTATATTTCAATTTGTCACTGATAATGTTTGCACTGTATTGGTTTTTTAAGTGTCCTTGGGTGTCCTGAAAGGTGCTTTTAAATAAAATGATGATTATTATTATTATTATAATGCTAGTCTTTATCTAATGCTTATATTATTATATTACCATTCCTGACTGATATGCCTCTAAACTTTTAGATGATGGCTCTGTTTGTGAAAAAAGCCTTCAGCTGACTGCAAGTGGGAACTGGTGAGTTTGTTTTTTTCTTTGTTTGTTTGTGGAGTTAGGATGCTAGCGCTAGCCTCCAGGTTATCTATTGGACTGTGATGGCTATATTTATTTTAATTTGCTTATAAAAAATGATCAAACATTAATAATTTTATATACTAAATGTCACTGGTGGTGTTTTACTATTTCTTAACACTGTATTGATCTGGAGAATGAAAACAAAGCCTCTTGCAAGTAGAAATGCAGAAATGTTTTAATCTCACTTATTTTCCTTTCTATAATTTATATAATATATATATATTATATATATATATATATATATATATATATATATATATATATATATATATGTTTGTTCTTTGTTGTTTTAGTGAGTCAATTTGGTTCTTCTCATCCTGAGCATTTAATTGTTCTGTTGACCTTGTATT
>JBBPBX010043432.1:0-10426 GCA_038048925.1 Garcialebias charrua | reverse complement strand
CCTGAGTTTGAGTTAGTGGTAGGGTTGTTGCTTATTCCACCCATGTGTGAGCCTCCTCTCCATCTATCCATCCAACTGTCCGCAGACTGGCCCTGAATTTGAGGACTCTGCTGCAGCTGCTCCAGGAGCTCAGCCAATCGAGTGTGGCCGCGCGATCGGGCAATGTTCAGCGGCAGACGTCCCAAGGAATCAGGAATGGCAAGAGCTCTTGGGTCCCACTGATAAAGAATCAGCGCTGCCTCGGTATGACCCAGAGCACAAGCCCACATCTGTGGAGGACAAAACAAACGTAATACGCACAGGAAAAATAAAAGATACAGAAACAACTAGATTCAAGCATTGATTACTCACAAGTGGAGTGCAGGAAAAGTGGTCGACATTCAAAGGATCCACTTCCAGCTCAAGGTCAATACTGTCGGGATGCTTTATGCTGCAGGGCAAGACAACAAAAGTGAAATTACTGGCTTGGTCTACGCCTTCACCATAATGTGTCATATCTGAGTGCAACTCACCGCCAGCGAATGAGTGTCTGAATGAGTCCTGCGTAACCCTGAGCTGCAGCCAGATGCAGTAACGTCATTCCTCTGGAGTTCTTGCTGTGGACGAGCTGATTAGAAGAAGCCCAACATGGCTGAGACATCATCTTCTCACAGACAACCACAACACGACCCTCAAATGTGCCATGGTCCGGGGAGAGCTAAAGAATTGAAAAAGAAAAAGGTCAAATCAAGTTAAAGTCAAATTAATAATATAAACCAAATAATGTAAACCAAAAGAAATCTATTTCAACACATTTGCATTTTTTTCTTTGTTTTAAATATTTAAAAAAAGTTAATTAATGAGTGCAAACTGGTACAATTATTTTGCACAAGGGATTGCTAAATTACTTATAAATAAAAAATAAATGGTCAATGGTTAAACATTTGGCCTCATGCACGAACATGTTCGTATTTTTATCCTAAATTTCTCCTACTTTTGTTCGTACGAAGCGTTCGTACGAACATGCCACGTCAGATTCAACAAACTCTTCTATCCACAGGAAAAGTGTGTAAATGGCTGCGCAAATATGACCTGTTCTATTCACCTGCGCGTGCACGCGGAGAGGTTATTTACATAATTCCCACCCCTCAAAACACCATATAAGGCTACGTTTCCTGCCTCACAGAGCAGGAAGTGTCCATTCATTCAAAATCAAGAAGTAAAAAGAAGACCTTTACGCGTTCGGAGATTGAAGTTCTGCTCTCAGTCGCGCTGTGGCGCACCGCTAACCCCCTCCCCCCCCGCAAGTGTCGGATGGTCAAATATTTTTAATTTTAGTGTAAACAACTGTGTTACATTATAGTTTCACTTATTCAGAAGAGCTGTGGCGCACCGCTACCCCCCCCCCCCGCAAGTGTCGGATGTGTTTTTGAACAAAAGCATTTTAAAATGTCTCGAAACTACAGTTAACTTCATATTAATATTAGTGCATGTTGTGTCTCCCGTGGGTCGTACAGTATCAGAAATCAAGAATAAATGGTTTGATCTGAAAATGGCTTCAAGGAAAAGTCTGCGCTACCGAGATGGATGGAAAAATAAATGCCATGCGCACCTTGCGCAAGACGCGTGCCAACAGCATGCGTGTTCAAGCTGTGATAAAGCCGAGGACCCACTCGTGCGGCGCGCACGGACCATCCCCGGGGCACGGCGGGGGGCGCACGGTGGTCGACGTGGGGCACGGGGGGGGGGCGTGCGCAACGTGCGGTGGGCGCATGGGGCACGGGGGTCGGGGGGGTTGAAGCCGCTTTATTTTAATTTAACCAATTTGTGTCGTTGCATTTAATTTATTTTAAACTCAGAATATTTTCTAAATAACGAAATAGAGTTATTAGTGAAGGAAATTCCATCTGGATAACAGCAGACCGACTGCTCCTAAAATTTACGACAGGTCTGGACCACACGTACATTTTGTTTGTATCTGAAAAAAATCTTAGGATACGAAAACATTGTTGGATGCTACAAATGATCCTAAATCGCTCGTACGCACAGTTTAAGAACAAATCTGTGCGTACGAACGGTTCTTGCATGAGGCCCATTGGCCCTCATGCACGAACATGTTCGTATTTTTATCTTAAATTCCTCCTACTTTTGTTCGTACGAAGCGTTCGTACGAACATGCCACGTCAGATTCAACAAACTCTCCTATCCACAGGAAAAGTGTGTAAACGAGCTGCGTAAATTTAATGAATCCCACCTGTTCTATTCACCTGCGCGTGCTCGCGGAGAGGTCATTTACATAATTCCCACCCCTCAAAACACCATATAAGGCTACGTTTCCTGCCTCAGAGGCAAAACGTGTTCGTTCATAAAATGACAGCGAAAAGTAAAAAGAAGAACTCTACCGGTGCGGAGATTGAAGTTCTGCTCTCTGAGGTCAAGAAAAGAAAATCTGTCCTTATTAGCAGCGTCACTCATGGGAGTAAATGACCAACTAAAGCCAAAGAATGTTTGTTTATAAGAAATGTGGACCTTAAAATATACACGCGACCTGGTGGCCAACTGGGTAAAGCATTGCACTGCTTATCGAGACCTCGTGGGTTCGAGTCCCACGAGGTATGACTATTTTTTTTTCTTCTTTCTTTAGATTATTTATTCATTCCAGATTAAAAAGACTTTATGCTTCATTTCTTGTTGTATTGTAAATAGTTTTCTTGTGTTTTTTAAATCTGGAATGAATTAAAAGGAGAGAAAAAAAACGTTGTCCCATGTGGGACTCGAACCCATAAGGTTCGGCACTGCGACGCAACGCTTTACCGATTGAGCTATCTGACAGCTATGACAGCAACAGGAGGAGGTCAATGTAAAGTCTGCGTTACCGAAGTCTGCGTTACCGAGACAAATTAAACTTAAATTAATTCATAATTTAAGTTGGTTTCAGTTTGAGATCTTCATATTGATATTGTAGTGTTAGAAAACGGCATTGATAACAAATTGATTTTAATTTAAATACTTTAATCCGTTAGTCATTATTACATTTAAAATTATAATTCGACTTCAAACAGAACCTATTGTCAAGAACAATTGTGGTGCGTGACTTTTTTAAACTCTAAATATTTTCTAAATAACGAAATATGAAGTTATTAGTGGAGAAATTCCGTCTGGATGACAGCAGACTGACGCTCCTAAAATATACGACAGGTCCGGACCACTCGTAAATTTTGTTCGTATCTGAAAAAAATCGTAGGATACGAAAACATTGTTGAATGCCACAAATGATCCTAAATCACTCGTACGCACAGTTTAAGAACAAATCTGTGCGTACGAACGGTTCGTGCATGAGGGCCAATGTTTTTAAAGTGAAGTCTTTTCTGTTTACCACCTTTAACGTGATCACAGTCAGTGTTAAAGACTTTGATTTATTTTAGTCACATATGTTTGGCTGCTGCGCCTCCCAAACACTTCACGCAACAGAAGAAAATTAAATTCCACTCCGACAGAATCACGGACTTACTTGAGACCGCTGCTCAGTGGTTTCTCCCCCTTCAACTCCTCCACCCTTGGTTGCCATGGCTTCTGAGCCAGGGTTCTGATTGGTTATTTCAGCCATCCTCTGCTCCATCTGCTCCAAACGCTCCAAGATAGACATCCTGAACTGGGTGTCTGTATAACACAAGTGAGAAGTGGTAGTCTGTAAACACTGTATTCATGGAAACAAGCATTGTGTATAGCTTGGGCTCATCTGATTGGCTCAACAGACACAGCAACACCTTTAAGTGATAAATGTGAACTTGGAAGACAAACATCAATATATTTGTGACCTGGCTAAGTGTGAGTTTGACCCTTAGTTTCAAATCTGCTGCAGTTTTTCTGCAGTGCACGTTCTGTCACCCCACCTGCAGCTTTTTCTCTCAGTTTTCTGTTTTTTTCTCTCCTCTTTTGATTTGTTTTTCATTTCTGCTGCCTGCAGAACACACTTAACTGAGAGGGTGGAGCCACAAGTGCAACAAAAAGGTTTAAACTCCTCCCATCCCTGAAGGGAAGTTCATTTTGTGGCCCGTCTGACTTGTTTACTAAAAACTCCACAATTGTAGCTACTAAACACTGAAAAAGAACCATTTCTTATGAATCCAGAAAACAGTCACCAGTGTCAAACAAATGACGCACACTTTCAGAGTTTACCACAACCACCACCAGTGTAACTTGATGGAGAGCAATCCTGCTTTGTTTTGTAAAATATATATTTATCTAGGATGTTTTAGGGGGGCTTGGTAGCTTGGTGGTCAGTGTTGGGGTCTCTTAGTCCTGAAGGTGTGGATTTGAGCCTAGATTGCGTCAAGAAGGGACATGCGGTGTAAAAAATAAATAAATTGCTGCACCTTTCATGCAAGTTTGCTTGCTGTGGCAACTCCTGCAAATGGAAGAAGCCAAAAAGAAAACCTAAGTTTTGATCAAGTTTTTATGATTATGAGTTTACCTACTGATTATTAAGAGGCAGTAAGCATAAGTGTGCAACTTGTTTAAAAGTTAATTATTATAAACAGCAGCTTTGCAACGTATGATTTAATTGCTATTCAAACAGCTTTTAGTGAATTTATTTTTTGTAATGAGTATTACAGTTTTAAGTACACAATGACATTCTTCAGCTTCAGGGAAAGAAGTCTGCAGATTGAGAAATTTCCAAAAGTTTCTGTCCCAGACCAGTTTTAGCCTTAACTTTATCATGTTTTTCCTTAGTAACGACAAGAAAGAGTGGTTAAAGGGCTCAAGTGCAGGAAAAAGCACCCAATAGGCAAGTATTCAAAGACTAGGACTCTGAAAAAAAAAAAAAAAAAAAAGACTGCCAGGCCATAAAAAAATAAATAAAAATAAACCAGACAAGCACCTCACACAAAGGAAAACAAGGATGATATACAAAGGGAGGCAATGACACAAATAGAGGCGTGGCAACTACAAAATCAGGACCAACTGAATCAGAAGAACAGAAAATGGACAAGGAGCAAATAATTCAACTCTACAGACCAGCAACTACACAGTTGACAATAAAACAATTTTACATAATCAACTAAACACAAACAAGATGAGACTAACTTGTAACTAAAGTGTCAAAGTAACCAATCACATTGCATTTGATCATGGGTTGTATATAAGCTAGATAGAAGATCTCCTGATGCATGTTCAATAATCCAGGTAGAAAAATAAATAAAAAAGTTAAGTCAGGTCCTCTGGACGAGTTAAAAAAACAGAATTTTATTTGAAATACTTTTTGGAATTATAGCTCACAGCTGTTGCATCTAAACTAATTCATAAACAAATACTGTACTGGTGCTTTATTAACGTTAAGGAGGCAAGTTGATCAAAGTCTCCAGGCTGAAAAATAAAAATAAAATCCAATTGTAATGTTCAAACACAAAAAAACAACAACAACAAAACAAAACAAAAGCAGACCCAAGTGATGGGCCTTTAGTTTGGTGGTTGGAGTGTTCAGTAACAATATCCACTCCTTGTGGTGCTGAAACTGAACTACTGATTTAATTAAGTCTAGTTATCAGATGTGAAACAACAATTAAATTTATTTAAAGGTGCCACATCTTCACCCAAAGTGTAAACAATGTGAGGACTTGTGGCTTCACCTTCTCTTTGTCTGCCACACAATGCACGCTTGCATCCAACACCCAGAATTAATTTAAGCAGCCACATCAGTCTGCAACAACATGGTAAATAAGTAAATAAATAAATCGAGAGGAGAAAACTAACACAGCTGCAAGCAATACACACCTGAGCGCGAGGAGAAACAGTGCGGCTCTCTTTTGTGCTTCTTCCTGCTCTGCTCCAACCTGTCTCAGACTCACAGGTCGCTGCTCCGACCGCGCAAAACACAAATAACAGAGGGAGGAGGGAGGAGAGGAGAGGAGGAGGAGAGGAGCATCTCCTCATCTTGTGTGTGGGGGGAGCAGCAGCGCTTCTAATCCGCCGCTACACTCCGAGCTGCAGGAGACTGGGTTGTCACCGGCACCACACAACCACACACGAGCTAAAACAGGCATTATGAACATGGGATATGCGTGCACGCTCTTTGGATAAAACACCAGATTTAAATCTCTGATTTACCCTCGAACAGGGTCAGAGGGCTGAACCATGTGCATCCTACTGAGGCGGACGCAGCTGTCCACAGTCGTCAGTGTCAAACAGAGCGGGTGCTCATGTCCTTGTCTTTATGTGAAGCCAGCAGTCAGCCCTGCTGTGGCAGAAAAGCCGCATTGCCGCATTGCGCAACGTGGAGACGGAGGCGAACAGCCAGGACATGGCTCGCCAGCGGGTCCCGTGTGATCCAGATTGCAGCTGCATTGGGAGATACATTTACATACCCACTGAGGCTGACCCCAGGGCTGTGAAGACATGTGTAACCATTGAAGGAATGCATGTCTCCCGCCAGAGTTTTACACCGGGATCATCTTATGTTGGAGAATGAAGGAGCCCTTCTGGTCAAACCTTGACAGATGTCATGCTCAGGGTATGTGTTGGGGATGACTCTAAGCTACTACCACATCCAATTTTAGCTTTTTTTTTTAAAGCACCCACATAACTGAAAAACTTTCAGAATAGTTGAAGAAAAAATGATCCGGACCACTTTAAAATACATATACAGGTAGTCCTCGACTTAGGACGGAGATCCGTTCCTACGCTGCGTCGTAACCCGAATTTCAACGTAAGTCGGAACACAGGTCCAAACTGCACCTTATACGTACAGTACTGTATTTTACCAAGCACTTAGCCTATCCTAACACAGTACCCTACATAATTATCAAAAAACACATACATTTCAGAGCCATAATGAAGGGAAAAAGAGTTAATTACTCTGGAATGCTGGTGAAGCCATTTCCTCCGTCCCTCCTCCGGATTCTGCATTTGTTTACGTTGTAAAACCGCCGTCCATAAAACAGCTACTTTTCCACAGCTGCTGCCTGTCCAGCTTGGTCCAACACATTTTGTTTTTTGAATGTCCAGAGGACCAGACTTAGCTTTTTAGATAGTACAGGGCAACTGTAGCCTCCGCAGCTAACTGGAAACTGCGTAACTTGGCTTTTCAAAATAAATTTTTCCAAATACTGTATATATTAAGCTTGTTATAGATTAACCGATTCGACCGGATATCCAGTTTGACAAGCTAGCGATGTGGTTGCATCGGTAGCAGCCACATAAACCGATAGCAACCAGCCACAAATTCAGAGATGAACCGGTTGAAGAGACACGGACCGGTTATCGCGAGACTTGCTGGGTTTACAATACGTTTCTAAAACAACGCGAGAGCGAAGCTATTCTCACGCATGCGCCATAGCTCATGGACGAGCATGGATGTAAATAGTAGCCGCGCGCGCTAGCGAGTCACCGCGAAAGATTTTCAACACATCAGCCAGACAAAAATCTAAAGTGTGGAACGTTTTCGGGTTTTACTAGAAGGACGGAAAACTCGACAAAAGCCACGCTATTTGTAAGCTATGCAGCGCACCTCCGAAGTACACTGGTAGCACAACAAACCTCGACCAACAACTTTTCAAGCCTCACAACAACGAGCAGGATCATGCAGCTGCCACACACAAAGCCACACACAAAGCGACGGGTAACGTTATCACTAAATTTTACGGGCAACTCAGTGATAGTTCACGAGCTACACAGGCCTTGAAGATCTCTTCCACACTGTTTTAAGTCCCTGCCCTTCCTCAGTAGCAGTGATAACTCCTGTCAATGAGCCCACAGAATGGGTGAACAGTCTTGTTGTTACACAGAAGAATAAACACGTTGTTGGACCCGAACTGCGTTGTCTCAGCCTTCACCTATAATATAAGCTGCATGACTATGACCCACAGCCATACAAGATTAATAAGAAGCATAAAGCTACAACAGTAGCCATGATGCAGAGAGGACATTCACAAGCCTATCAGCAAAAACAACATCCCTGCATCACAAGGTAAATCCCCCAACACACTGTCAAAATACATCTTACAGTCTGCTGTGTTTTGTTGCTGTCACTAGATTTATTCTGCCTACTGTTTTTTGATTGTTTACACTGCATTTAACCATACTGTACACTAAATGTAATGTCATGTTTTATTTCTAGGTAACGGGGGATTCAGTTCAGAGAGGTCCAGTGCAGACTGAACCTGCAAATGGAGATCTGGATGTCTGCAATGATACACCCCAGACCCAAGATGAGCATACAGGTTTGTGTTTTATAACTTGTGATCAAGAATGAGCTGACTTTGTCTTAAACTTGTGCTGCAGTCATTGTATCAGCATAAAACACATTCACTATAATGAGAGAATCTGCATGCACAGAAAGAGTTAAATAATCATCATGATGATAATGATATATCTTTTACACATGTACACGAGTCCCTACATAAATAAATTCTGAACATCAGATGAAGATTTTTACATAAAATGGTAAAGTCAGTAAAAAAAAAAACTTCATGGCAAACATAGCCAGTAATATATGGTGCATGTTTTCTATTTCAGATGATGAACCACCTTGTAAAAAGAAGAAAATGTCAGCGCTGGACGAGCTGTTGGGAGAAGACTTTGAAGTGAGGATGGCAACTAGATCTGTGAGGGACCAGGCCAGTGAAGAAGTCAAGAGGTACAGAGAGCATGTTTTTATATTAATCCGTGCCCACCTGCTCACACAAACTCATGTTCGTGCTGCTGTTGTTAGGCGTACTGTTCTTGCATTATGTTTTGTATTATTAAGTTCAAGTTCAAGTGTTTATTTGTCATATGCAGGTTAACACAGGGTTAACTTAGTACAATGAAATGCTCAGGATGAGAAAAAACGATTTTGACTTGCTAAAAAACAAACAACAAGCAAACAGGAAATACTAAAGCATGCAATAAGGGTACAAAATAAACTACCAAAAAGTGAAACAGTAATTATAATATTTACAAAGTTTCTGAAGAGAAAAATAGTAAACAACATGGTAGAATTTTAACGGTGAAGCAGGATGAATTTGTGTGAATAACTATTTCAAGGTAGTAATGAAATATAAGCTAAAATGCACATGATCTATATTGCACATAACTACCAAACTACAGGTTGTGTGACAGGTTATTGCACAGCGGGTTATTGCACAACAGGTTATTGCACAGGAGCTTTGTGCTTATAGCTTATTCCTGGGTTTTTTCCTAGTGATTTTTATTTTATTACATGCTGCTGTAACCATTTGTGCCTTTTATATTTTTTCTGTATTTTCTGTAGGAAATTTTCTTTTAGCTGGTCTTTTTAGGTCCATGTTTAAAAATAAACACATTTAACATGTGATTATTTTGTTTGGCTTTTTACTTTATTTTTACCAGTGCTTTACAGCACCCTTTTAGATATGATATATGTGGACTTTTACAAATTTAAAAATGCTCTAAGAATGTCACATTTATAGAAGTGGTCCTTTTTCTTTCATAATGAAATATTTGTCTACCGGTACATCAACAAATGTTAAAACGTAGAATTATTTGAAGTTTAATCGAATCGAACCGAATCGAACCGAATCGCTTTTACACTGCATCGAATCGAATCGTTCCGTTTTTAAAATAAATCGTTTTTGAATCGAATCTTAACCTTTGTATCTAGATGTGAATCGAATCGTCTGTCACACAGAGATGTACAACCCTAGTATATATATATATTTTTAATAGAGATGCGTGTCGTAACCATGAAATGTCGTAACTCGAGACCGTCGTAAGTCGAGGACTACCTGTATTTTTTTCATTCAACCTTTATTTAGGCAGGTTAATCCCATTGAGCCTCGAGGAATCATTTACAAGAGAGACCTGGCTACAAACAAAGAATGATGACAACAGCAACAGTAGATTTTCCTTGGACAATCAACAATAGACAATCATAAGAGAGGCAAACAGATTTAAAAAAAAAAGTTAAAACAAAGACGTCAAAGTAGCATAACAGACAGATTACAGGTAGTCCTCGGGTTACGACGTTTCGTGGTTACGGCGCATCTCCCATAAAAAAAAAAAAATATATATATTTTTTTGTTGTTGAAAAGCCGAGTTACGCAGTTTCCGGTTTTACATCGTAAACGTAGCAGCGGAGGAATACTGCACTCTAAAAAAGCTACCGGTAAGTCTGGTCCTCTGGACATTCAAAAAACAAAACAAAACTGTACTGTGAACGTGGTTTTACATCGTAAACGAATAGAGAATACAGAGGATGAACCGAGCTGGACGGCGGTTTTACGTCGTAAACAAATGGAGAATACAGCGGATGGATGGAGGAATACAGCGTCAGCAGCATTCCAGTAGGCCATTAACTCTTTTTTCCCTTTATTATGGCTCCCAAATGTACGGTATGTGTTTTTTGATAATTATGTAGGGTACTGTGTTAGGATAGGCTAAGTGCTTGGTAATAAATTACTGTACACTGTACATGTATATGGTACAGTAT
>JBBPBX010043431.1:0-27922 GCA_038048925.1 Garcialebias charrua | reverse complement strand
TGCACGGGTTGTGACCTCAATTTTGTATTTTGGTTACATGATTAACATGAAACTGTGTTCTTGTTTGTTTCAGGGAGGATGGTGGACTGGAAATTGTTTATTACAGTTAAAATGATTTTCTGTTACTAGTGAGCTATGTGATTTAGGAAAATATTTGTTACTCAGTTACATATATATTCTCTTTTAAGGAGGGGAGAGGTAATGTGATCCTAGATCCTTCATGCCAACCGTATTAGATAATGTCATCAAGAAACTTGACCATTGCAGATGTTTCTAAATATTACTTATCCAATTTTACATGTCATTGTTGATTTTTTAACTGCATCTATTCAACCGATGTCTGTCTGCTTGTTATGTATTTAATGTCTATAGAAATCTCTTATCCTGTTGGCTTTGAACTGTGCACATCTAATTATTGTGATTGTAGTTTTCTTCATTTATTATTTATTTTTTTGATAAATGCAAATGCTTATTGTCATTTACCATGTGACGTGTGCTGCTGACCACTTGACCAGGTCACCCTTGTAAAAGAGATCTCGATCTCAACGGGCTCTACCTGGTAAAATAAAGGTGATTGATTGATTGATTGATTGATTGATTGATTGATTAATTGATTGAATGTATGGTAAATACAGACGTACTGTCACTTTAAGAGTGTGTGCGCAAAGCATTCTGGGTACCACTGTACAAGCGTGGAAACAACACGACATCCTATACTGTTCTTAAAAAATAAATAAATAAATATAACTAGCGTTTAATGCTAGCATTAGCAACTGGAAGTTAGCGGACAGATTAATGATTACTTGACGTAAAGCTTACATAAATGATGCATGAGTGACTTCAAAGGTTAATGACGCATCAAAGGTTATGACGTAATAATGCTTACATGGCGTCTGTTTACGTCATCAGATCAAGGCTTTAAAAGTACCGTCTGCACTGCTTTGCAGTCAGTCTGCGTTTTTCAGTCTATGTGAGAACATATCGGTCGGTGAAAACATTCAGTATTTAGCACAGTGTTTATTGTTTATGTTTATGTTTATTAAATTTGTTCATTTTTTTACAAAAGAAACACAATACAAGACAATCCCATTAATGATACGTACACAATGTAAAAAAAATGAAAGGAAGCAGAAAGAAGAATAAATCTTATTATATCTGCCCCTTTTTTCAAACAATCAGATTAAACAATAATAATATTTCACCAGTAGTACAAAATGACTAACTCTTTCTAATTTTCTAATACTAATACGTAACTAATAATCGATACAAAACACATTAATAATATTTCACCAGTAGTACAAAATGACTAATTCTTTCTAATTTTCTAATACTAATACATAATTAAAAATTGATACAAAGCACATTAATAATCTTCCACCAGTAGTACAAAATGACTAACTCTTTCTAATTTTCTAATACTAATACATTACTTGAGAATTTATTGAGAATCTTAGTTAAAAATATTGAAATTCGTTTGTGAGTTGGAAAAAACACCTACGTGTTCCAACCTTGGGAGTGTGAGTTGTGTGAACCAAGAGGATAAAACAATGGAAAAAGATCTGCTAACTAAATCTTCAGAACAGTGTGGAGAGTCTTCAAACACAGACATGGAGACCACAACATGTCTGAAAACCCAACAACTGCTTGAAAGGAAACGTACTCTGGAGGACATATATACAGAAAAAACAGTGAACGAGCAGAGAATTATAATAACAGAGTTGCAGCGATTTAACAAACAACTGCAATCAGATAACTCTGATCTGAATCGTACTCTGAAGGACAAAATCGCCAGGGCAGCGGACAAAGAGCGAAAACACAAATATACAGAAAAAACAGTGAACGAGCAGAGAATTATAATAACAGAGTTGCAGCGATTTAACAAACAACTGCAATCAGATAACTCTGATCTGAATCGTACTCTGGAGGACAACATCGCCAAAACAGCAGACAAAGAGCGAAAACTGAAATATACAGAAAAAACAGTTAACGAACAGAGAATTATAATAACAGAGTTGCAGCGATCAAACAAGCAACCAGCTACCGGTAACTCTGATCTGAATCGTACTCTGCACAGCATCGCCAGGACAGCGGACAAAGAGCGAAAACACAAATATGCAGAAAGAACGATGAACGAACAAATAACAGAGTTCCAGCGATCAAACGAAGAACTGCAGTCAGCCAACTCTGATCTGAAACGCCTGAAAGCAGATTTAGAAGAAAGGCTTCAAATCCAGGACGCAGAATACGAATCACTTCGCCTGCATGAAAACCTTCTCATTAAGGAAAAAACTGCGAGGATGAACGTGGAACAAGATTTTGAAAAGTATGTCCAAAAATGTAACAACCGCGATTTATTTACGACAACAATTTCTGCCGACCTGCAATACGGAAAACTCAAGAAAGAATTTGATCAACAGAAAGCTGTCAATGAGATAGCAGATGATCGAATTAAGTTTCTGACAGAACAAAATAATCTACTCTTACATGACTTTATAGTAATGAGGGATGAAGTAATGTTGCAAACGTGTAAAAATACGTTGAAGGAGCGGGGAATTAAAATCACAGAGTTACAGCAATCAGATGGAGAACTGCAGTCAGCTTACGATGATCTGAAACGCCTGAACGCAGATTTACAAAGAAGAATTGAAATCCAGGACGCAGAATCTAAAAGGGCACTTCACATGCATGAAATCCTTCTCATCGAGGAAAAGACGGCTAGGATGAGCATCCAAGAAGACTTTCAAAAGTATGTCGAAAAATATAACCAACAAGATTTATTTAGTAGAACAATTTCTGCCAAGCTGAAATATGAGAAACTACAGAAGGAATTCAATGATCAGAAAGCTGTCAATGAGATAGCAAATGATCGAATTAAGTTTCTGACAGAACAAAAAAATCAACTCTTAAGGGACTTTGACGTAATGAATGCTAAAACAAAGAAGACAATGTGTGAAAAGAACGAGTTACGCTCTAAATTGCTTTCTAACGATTTATGCTCTAAATTGCTTTCTGCTGAGGAAAATCTTGAAAGAGCCACCAGCACTCACAAAAAAGAAATTCAAAGATTAAAGGATCTTCTAGATAAAAAAGACAAGGCTTTGATAAAAGATATAAAGTTTGAGAAAGACCTAACAAAGACCCCATCTGTAGGAAGAGTCAGGTTTAAAAAGGTAATCAACTTTATGAACAAAATTAAGCCAAATCCGCGCAGGCAGGCGACTGTCTACCCTGCGTCACCTGAAGATGACCTTTAATCAAGGGGCCCAGACATTGTTTTGCTGTGAGACGACAGGTTCTCCTTCCAGTGTTTGTGTCTTCTCACTGCATACATGGGTTTACTCCGGGTACTCCGGTTTCTCCCACAGAAAAAAAACACTCCATCAACTGCTCCCTTGAAAATGACAAGCTGCCTTCAGGCCCAGGCTTTCCTTGAAAAAACATGTATAAATATGTATATATATAAAATCTCAAGCGGGGATCAGCCTGGCTATTAAAGGTTAAAAAATAAAATGATAAAATTAAATAAAAATAAAAAGCACACCAAAATAATTCCATATGGTCTAGCGGTTAGGATTCCTGGTTTTCACCCAGGCGGTCCGGGTTCGACTCCCGGTATGGAATAATGTTTAATGTGTTCAACAAAATGTGTACCAAGATGGTAAATATGTCAGGACTCCTCAAATGTGTCCTTTTTGCAGATGATACCACATTTTTTTGTTTGGGTAAAGATATAGAACAGATGTTGGAGTTGATGAAGACAATTAGTCAAAATACAAACTTGGTTTATACTTAATAAATTATCATTAAATCTAGAAAAAACTAATTACCGTACATGATATTCAGTAATAAAAAGAAAACTGTTGATTTTCCATTTAAAATTGAGAGTGTTGAGGTTTGTAGCATGAGTGAGGTGAAGTTTTTGGGTGTTATCATTGATGACAAATTGACATGGAAACAACACATACATTCTGTAAGAATAAAAATAGCTAAATGCATTACAGTACTGTACAAAGTCAGAGACTTATTAAATGATAAAGATCTGTATTTGTTGTATAACACAATCATTGTTCCACACTTAATATATTGTATTGATGTTTGGGGGAAGGCGTATAAAACAATTACAAAGTGTATTTTTTGTTTTACAGAAAAGAGCTGTAAGAATTATCACTAGAAAACATTACTGTCATCCATCAAGTACATTATTTTATCAACTGAAGTTATTGAAGTTCCATGATTTGGTAGACTATAATGTTTTATCAGTTATGTTATATTTTATCAGTTTTGGGCAGCACGTTGGCACAACTGGTAGAGCTGCTGCCTCTCAGCGAGAAGGTTGCCGGTTCAAATCCCGGTCCGGGGCCTTTCTGGGTGGAGTTTGCATGTTCTCCCCGTGCATGCGTGGGTTTCCTCCGGGTACTCCGGTTTCCTCCCACAGACCAAAAAACATGCTTGTTAGGCTGATTGGTGACTCTAAATTGACCCTAGGTGTGAGTGTGAGAGTGGATGGTTGTTTGGTGTGAGTGAGACAGGTCCCTCTTGTAAATGAGTCCCCGTGACTCAACGAGGCTAGCCTGTATAAATAAAGGTTGAATGAATGAAAATGAATGAATGTATAGGGCTCAGAATAACGCATTACCTTTAAATATCCAAATACATTTTGTTAAAAGACAAAGTTATAATCTTAAGGGGACAGAGATATTTGTAAAACCACAATTCAGAACTAGTTTGAAGGAACGGTCTACTTCAATCCAGGGAATTAGATTATGGAATGGCTTGGAGAATGATGTTAAAAATGCCAAGTCAATGTTTACATTTAAGAAAATGATCAAAATGGAATTATTAAAAAATATATATGAAGTAGCTTAATGTGTATAGTAGTAGAGTTAGAAAAATTAGAAAGAGTTATTCATTTTATTCTGTTACTTGAAAATTATTGTTTGAACTGATTGTTTGAAAAAAAGGGGCAGATATAATAAGATTTTTGCTTCTTTTTCCTACCTTTCAATTTATATTTTGTATCATCATTTATGGGATTCTTTTGTATTGTATTTTAAAATGGATAAATTTATAAATATAATAATGGTACCTCGTCCACTTATGTAAATGTTAACAATGGTGTACCACAAGGTTCAGTCCGTTTCATATTGTAGCTTGTTTTTATTTCATTTTATAGATCTACTTTTATTTACTTTTTATTTTATATGCTTTTAATGACTGTTTATTGTTGTGTGTACCTCGTCTGTTTTTGTTTGTTTGTTTAAAACTGCTCTCTCTTGTAAATGAGTCTTCGTGACTCAATGAGACTAACCTGTATAAATAATGGTTGAATGAATAAAAGAACAGATCAACAAATGAAGGAATGATTATTTTCAATAAAAGTTAAATGAATTCACAACCAAGTACAAAATAACTCCTTAAGTCTAAGAAAGCTGTTATGGATCAACACATGGTTAAAACCTAGCATTTGATGATTTTAGTTATTTATGTTCGGGTGCTAAGCTAACATGGTCCAAGACAGAAACTTCAACAGGAAATAACCCTCAAAGTTGGAGTTCTGACTTTGAAATCTGAGGTTCTGGACTGACTGGACCCATGGTTCTGGTCTCAGTCAGGCTGAGGTTCTGGACTGACTGGACCCTTGGTTCTAGTCCCAGTCAGGCTGAGGTTCTGGACTGACTGGACCCTTGGTTCTGGTCCCAGTCAGGCTGAGGTTCTGGACTGACTGGACCCTTGGTTCTGGTCTCAGTCAGGGTGAGGTTCTGGACTGACTGGACCCTTGGTTCTGGTCCCAGTCAGGCTGAGGTTCTGGACTGACTGGACCTTTGGTTCTGGTCCCAGTCAGGCTGAGGTTCTGGACTGACTGGACCTTTGGTTCTGGTCCCAGTCAGGGTGAGGTTCTGGACTGACTGGACCTTTGGTTCTGGTCTCAGTCAGGCTGAGGTTCTGGACTGACTGGACCCTTGGTTCTGGTCCCAGTCAGGCTGAGGTTCTGGACTGACTGGACCCTTGGTTCTGGTCTCAGTCAGGCTGAGGTTCTGGACTGACTGGACCCTTGGTTCTGGTCCCAGTTAGGCTGAGGTTCTGGACTGACTGGACTTTTGGTTCTGGAGTGTGAGTTGTGTGAACCAAGAGGATAAAACAATGGAAAAAGATCTGCTAACTAAATCTTCAGAACAGTGTGGAGAGTCTTCAAACACAGACATGGAGACCACAAAATGTCTGAAAACCCAACTGCTTGAAATGAAACGTACTGTACTCTGGAGGACAGAGAGCGAAAACACAAATATACAGAAAAAACAGTGAACGAACAGAGAATTATAATAACAGAGTTGCAGCGATCAAACAAACAACTGCAATCAATGTGTGACAATGTGTGAAAAGAACGAGTTACGCTCTAAATTGCTTTCTAACGATTTATGCTCTAAATTGCTTTCTGCTGAGGAAAATCTTGAAAGAGCCACCAGCACTCACAAAAAAGAAATTCAAAGATTAAAGGATCTTCTAGATAAAAAAGACAAGGCTTTGATAAAAGATATAAATTTAAAGTTTGAGAAAGACCTAACAAAGACCCCATCTGTAGGAAGATTCAGGTTTAAAAAGGTAATCAACTTTATGAACAAAATTAAGCCAAATCCACGCAGGCAGACGACTGTCTACCCTGCGTCACCTGAAGATGACCTTTAATCAAGGGGCCCAGACATTGTTTTGCTGTGAGACGACAGGCTGCATAGGGTTTACTCCGGGTACTCCGGTTTCTCCCACAGAAAAAACACTCCATCAACTCCTCCCTTGATGATGATGAATTCAATTTATAACGCACTTATCATTAGTGAAAATCTCAAAGTACACACATTCATACACCGGTAGCGGCAGACTACCATGCAAGGCGCTTTCCAGTCCAACCGGGAGCAACTCGGGGTTAAGTGTCTTGCCCAAGGACACAACGATACATGGTGTGGGGAACAGGGATTCAAACCGCCAACCTTCCGATCAGGGGACGACTACCATTACCACTACGCCACGGCCGCCCCACCCCTTGAAAATTCCCATCTTTTACTGGGGGTCCCCACCAACACCTGCGTCTCCTGAAGATGACCTTTAATCAAGGGTCCCAGACATTGTGGGGGTCCCCACCAACACCTGCTTCACCTGAAGATGACCTTTAATCAAGGCTCCCAGACATTGTTTTGCTGTGAGACAACAGGCTCTCCTTTCAGTGTTTGTGTCTTCTCACTGCATACATGGGGTTTACTCCGGTACTCCGGTACTCCGGTTTGTCCCACAGAAAAAAACACTCCATCAACTCCTCCCTTGAAAATGAAAAGCTGCATTCAGGCCCAGGCTTTCCTTGAAAAAACATGTATAAATATGTATATATATGTTATCTCAAGCGGGGATCAGCCTGGCTATTAAAGGTTAAAAAATAAAATGATAAAATTAAATAAAAATAAAAAGCACACCAAAAAAATTCCATATGTTCTAGCGGTTAGGATTCCTGGTTTTCACCCAGGTGGCCCGGGTTTGACTGCCGGTATGGAATAATGTTTAATGTGTTCAACAAAATGTGTACAAAGATGGTAAATATGTCAGGACTCCTTAAATGTGTCCTTTTTGCAGATGATACCACATTTTTTTGTTTGGGTAAAGATATAGAACAGATGTTGGAGTTGATGAAGACAATTAGTCAAAATACAAACTTGGTTTATACTTAATAAATTATCATTAAATCTAGAAAAAACTAATTACCGTACATGATATTCAGTAATAAAAAGAAAACTGTTGATTTTCCATTTAAAATTGAGAGTGTTGAGGTTTGTAGCATGAGTGAGGTGAAGTTTTTGGGTGTTATCATTGATGACAAATTGACATGGAAACAACACATACATTCTGTAAGAATAAAAATAGCTAAATGCATTACAGTACTGTACAAAGTCAGAGACTTATTAAATGATAAAGATCTGTATTTGTTGTATAACACAATCATTGTTCCACACTTAATATATTGTATTGATGTTTGGGGGAAGGCGTATAAAACAATTACAAAGTGTATTTTTTGTTTTACAGAAAAGAGCTGTAAGAATTATCACTAGAAAACATTACTGTCATCCATCAAGTACATTATTTTATCAACTGAAGTTATTGAAGTTCCATGATTTGGTAGACTATAATGTTTTATCAGTTATGTATAGGGCTCAGAATAACGCATTACCTTTAAATATCCAAATACATTTTGTTAAAAGACAAAGTTATAATCTTAAGGGGACAGAGATATTTGTAAAACCACAATTCAGAACTAGTTTGAAGGAACGGTCTACTTCAATCCAGGGAATTAGATTATGGAATGGCTTGGAGAATGATGTTAAAAATGCCAAGTCAATGTTTACATTTAAGAAAATGATCAAAATGGAATTATTAAAAAATATATATGAAGTAGCTTAATGTGTATAGTAGTAGAGTTAGAAAAATTAGAAAGAGTTATTCATTTTATTCTGTTACTTGAAAATTATTGTTTGAACTGATTGTTTGAAAAAAAGGGGCAGATATAATAAGATTTTTGCTTCTTTTTCCTACCTTTCAATTTATATTTTGTATCATCATTTATGGGATTCATTTGTATTGTATTTTAAAATGGATAAATTTATAAATATAATAATGGTACTTCGTCCAGTTATGTAAATGTTAACAATGGTGTACCACAAGGTTCAGTCCGTTTCATATTGTAGCTTGTTTTTATTTCATTTTATATATCTACTTTTATTTACTTTTTATTTTATATGCTTTTAATGACTGTTTATTGTTGTGTGTACCTCGTCTGTTTTTGTTTGTTTGTTTAAAACTGCTCTCTCTTGTAAATGAGTCTTCGTGACTCAATGAGACTAACCTGTATAAATAATGGTTGAATGAATAAAAGAACAGATCAACAAATGAAGGAATGATTATTTTCAATAAAAGTTAAATGAATTCACAACCAAGTACAAAATAACTCCTTAAGTCTAAGAAAGCTGTTATGGATCAACACATGGTTAAAACCTAGCATTTGATGATTTTAGTTATTTATGTTCGGGTGCTAAGCTAACATGGTCCAAGACAGAAACTTCAACAGGAAATAACCCTCAAAGTTGGAGTTCTGACTTTGAAATCTGAGGTTCTGGACTGACTGGACCCTTGGTTCTGGTCTCAGTCAGGCTGAGGTTCTGGACTGACTGGACCCTTGGTTCTGGTCCCAGTTAGGCTGAGGTTCTGGACTGACTGGACCTTTGGTTCTGGAGTGTGAGTTGTGTGAACCAAGAGGATAAAACAATGGAAAAAGATCTGCTAACTAAATCTTCAGAACAGTGTGGAGAGTCTTCAAACACAGACATGGAGACCACAAAATGTCTGAAAACCCAACTGCTTGAAATGAAACGTACTCTGGAGGACAGAGAGCGAAAACACAAATATACAGAAAAAACAGTGAACGAACAGAGAATTATAATAACAGAGTTGCTGCAAACAAACAAACAACTGCAATCAGATAACTCTGATCTGAATCGTACTCTGAACGACAACATCGCCAGGACAGCGGACAAAGAGCGAAAACTGAAATATACAGAAAAAACAGTGAACGAGCTGAGAATTAAAATAACAGAGTTGCAGCGATCAAACATGCAACCAGCTACCGGTAACTCTGATCTGAATCGTACTCTGCACAGCATCGCCAGGACAGCGGACAAAGAGCGAAAACACAAATATGCAGAAAGAACGATGAACGAACAAATAACAGAGTTCCAGCGATCAAACGAAGAACTGCAGTCAGCCAACTCTGATCTGAAACGCCTGAAAGCAGATTTAGAAGAAAGGCTTCAAATCCAGGACGCAGAATACGAATCACTTCGCCTGCATGAAAACCTTCTCATTAAGGAAAAAACTGCGAGGATGAACGTGGAACAAGATTTTGAAAAGTATGTCCAAAAATGTAACAACCGCGATTTATTTACGACAACAATTTCTGCTGACCTGCAATACGGAAAACTCAAGAAAGAATTTGATCAACAGAAAGCTGTCAATGAGATAGCAAATGATCGAATTAAGTTTCTGACAGAACAAAAAAATCAACTCTTACATGACTTTATAGTAATGAGGGATGAAGTAATGTTGCAAACGTGTAAAAATACGTTGAAGGAGCGGGGAATTAAAATCACAGAGTTCCAGCAATCAGATGGAGAACTGCAGTCAGCTTACGATGATCTGAAACGCCTGAACGCAGATTTACAAAGAAGAATTGAAATCCAGGACGCAGAATCTAAAAGGGCACTTCACATGCATGAAA
This sequence comes from Garcialebias charrua, assembly GCA_038048925.1. Lineage (NCBI taxonomy): Eukaryota > Metazoa > Chordata > Actinopteri > Cyprinodontiformes > Rivulidae > Garcialebias > Garcialebias charrua. The sequence continues at coordinate 17,613 of JBBPBX010043431.1, read as the reverse complement.
TCCTTCTCATCGAGGAAAAGACGGCTAGGATGAGCGTCCAAGAAGACTTTCAAAAGTATGTCCAAAAATATAACCAACAAGATTTATGTAGTAGAACAATTTCTGCCAAGCTGAAATATGAGAAACTACAGAAGGAATTCAATGAACAGAAAGCTGTCAATGAGATAGCAAATGATAGAATTAAGTTTCTGACAGAACAAAAAAATCAACTCTTAAGGGACTTTGACGTAATGAATGCTAAAACAAAGAAGACAATGTGTGAAAAGAACGAGTTACGCTCTAAATTGCTTTCTAACGATTTATGCTCTAAATTGCTTTCTGCTGAGGAAAATCTTGAAAGAGCCACCAGCACTCACAAAAAAGAAATTCAAAGATTAAAGGATCTTCTAGATAAAAAAGACAAGGCTTTGATAAAATATATAAATTTAAAGTTTGAGAAAGACCTAACAAAGACCCCATCTGTAGGAAGATTCAGGTTTAAAAAGGTAATCAACTTTATGAACAAAATTAAGCCAAATCCACGCAGGCAGGCGACTGTCTACCCTGCGTCACCTGATGATGACCTTTAATCAAGGGGCCCAGGGTCCGTGTACATTCAGGCAGTTCGTTTTTTCATTTGAAACAAAAAATGAAAAAACGAAAAAACCACTTGTTTTTTCGTTTTTCGTTTATTGAACAAAAACAAAAAAACGGATTACAAACCGTTATCCGATTTCCGATTTTGTGCACAAAACGAAAATGGAAAAAACGGATAACGACGGGTCAGTTTCGATTTTGTAATTTCTTTTATTGACAGCGGATATGACCCGGAAGTTCTCTCTGCCCCGCAAATGTGACGTGTCGAAGCATTTGTGTGCACATTTAAGAGTGTAGAATGCATTTGAGCATATTTACACAGAACAAACTTTGTATTGTTTAAAAAAACTCTTAACGTTGCAGGAAAAACCGGTATACTACGGAGCCCCCCAGGGGACGTGGGGAAAAAAAAATCTTGCATGCCCACGCAAAACTATTGCTATGGACGGCGGTTCCTTTAAAAGGAATGTGGACCTTCTGCAATAAGCATGTCACGATAGCTCAACTGGTAACGCATCGGTTTGCCACTCCAAACCTCACAGGTTTGACTCCCACTTGGGATAACGTTTTTATTTTATTTTTTTTAGATTATTTATTCATTCCAGATTAAAAAAACACAAGAAAACTATTTACAAAACAACAATAAAAACTTTCAATTATATAATCATTCCTCTTTCTTATTTTGCTTAATGGTTTTTAACTCATCCCTGAAATTCTGACACAGAATCACAAGTTCAGAGGGACAGACAGAGCGCAGGCTGCCGCGTCGGCTCGAACAGCTGATTCCACGGAGCTTGAACGTGAAATATACAACGGAAAATTACTTTTACCACTGCAGCACACACTGGACATCCTTATATTTAAGGCTGATTTCAAAATTCAATTAAATTGAGTGTACTGTCTGCTCCATTGTCGTAATGTTGAGCCATTTTAAACAACAATGCTGCAGATAATACATGTTTTTATTGTGTTTATTCTGTGACACAGTTCACACTTGAACTTGTGATTCTGTGTCAGAATTTCAGGGATGAGTTAAAAACCATTAAGCAAAATAAGAAAGAGGAATGATTATATAATTGAAAGTTTTTATTGTTGTTTTGTAAATAGTTTTCTTGTGTTTTTTTAATCTGGAATGAATAAATAATCTAAAAAAAAAAGCTGTTGTCCCAAGTGGGAGTCGAACCTGTGAGGTTTGGAGTGGCGAACCGATGCGTTACTAGTTGAGCTATCGTGACATGCTTATTGCAGAAGGTCCACATTCCTTTTAAAGGAACCGCCGTCCATAGCAATAGTTTTGCGTGGGCACGCAAGATTTTTTTTTCCCCACGTCCCCTGTGGGGCTCCGTAGTATACCGGTTTTTCCTGCAACGTTGAGTTTTTTTAAACAATACAAAGTTTGTTCTGTGTAAATATGCTCAAATGAATTCTACACTCTTAAATGTGCACACAAATGCTTCGACACGTCACATTTGCGGGGCAGAGAGAACTTCCGGGTCATATCCGCTGTCAATAAAAGAAATTACAAAATCGAAACTGACCCGTCGTTATCCGTTTTTTCCATTTTCGTTTTGTGCACAAAATCGGAAATCGGATAACGGTTTGTAATCCATTTTTTTGTTTTGGTTCAATAAACGAAAAACGAAAAAACAAGTGGTTTTTTCATTTTTTCATTTTTTGTTTCAAATGAAAAAACGAACTGCCTGAATGTACACGGACCGTCCCGGTGATGGACTGGAAACCTGTACAGGTTGTACCCCGCCCCTCGCACAGTGATGGCTGGACATGGGCACTGGTGACCCCTGTGACCCAAAATGAAAGAAGTGGGTAAAAGATAGAGGCAGAGCATCGATTCGACCCAAAAGTCCCAGGTTCAATCCCCAGTCATTACACATATGGTGGTGTCGCTGAGCAGCACACCTCATCCCCAAATGCTCCTCGGGTGCTTTCAATAGCTGCCCACTGCTTCACCTGGTGGTGGATGGGTTTAATGCGGAGATCCAATTTTGCCATTGTATGGTAAAATATATTGATGACAATACATAACACATAATTATCATCATTATTATTATTATTATTATTATTATTATTATATATAAATACAGGTAGTCCCCGACTTACGAACGAGTTCTTTTCCTACGGCCGTTCGTAACACGAAAATCGCGGTGAGTCGGAAAGCGTTACACGCGGCGTTCGTAAAACTGCATTTTCGCCGTAAGATGGAAAATGTATGCTAACGCTGCGCCGCACATCCGTTTATCGACATGAGACTGAACAAGCGTACATACTGGTCCATAAACATAGACAGAACTTTATTTACAAACGGTTAGCTAACACATTACACCACACATTCATCTATAAACACATACCTGTACAGTATTTACTGTACAACAGTACTGTTCTGCACAGCACGTTCAATATTGATAAAAACAGTAAAAACAGTGCCGTAGTGTACAGTCCAGGAACTATAAAAAAGGTAGAATCAGCACAGAAACAGCATAGAAAAGAAATTGCCCTTACTTTTATTGAAGAGGATGTAGACAGGCTTATTGGGTGGTTCTGCTGGTCAAACCTGGATCAGAGGGAACTGCTTAACCCTTGAGGAAAGGAAGCTGTTCAACCATGGATGAGGGGGGCATGTGAGTCCAGAAAGGTCCGGCCAGGTGCAGATGTTGTCCTGATGCTGCTCGCTCAACAATGGAGGAGGGGGGCGTGAGTCCAGAGGCAACATGTGAGTTCAGGTCAGTTTTGGTCCTGATGTTGGATGCAGGATGATGAAGAGGGGCCTTTCAGTGATGACACAGCACAGCAACACAGCAGGTCAGGCTGTTGAAATGAACACAGACATGTGCAAGTCAACATTAAGCTGATGGTAATAAAAAGAGATATGAGATCACTGTGAAATATCACATCATGCTGATCAGTTTTCTTGTTGCTGTGTTCATCTGTGACCATCTGCTCATAATGACTCATGTTCGTGCTGCTGTTTATAATGATGTTTTTCTATTACTCTAGGGCTTAGTGTATTTCTAGTTGGATGTTTTTCTTAGTTCATATTCTAGATGTTATTACTGTTTTTCTCTTACATTTTGTTGTTGGATAACTGGGACCCTGTGTACATAATCTCATTTCATAACATGTACTACATGCGGTGCAAATGACAATAAAGACTCTCTGACTCTGAAACAACACAGGCAACAACTTGTTGTGCTTACTTTTATACAAATGATGTTGCAGAAAGATGAGGTAGCATGTCAGTTCAGGTCAGGTCTGGTCCTGATGTTGGATGGAGTCAGTGATGGAGATGGAGGAGAGGGCTGAGGGCACAGCACAGTAGGTCTGGCTGTAGAAAAGAACACAGACACGAGGATGGTCCAGATTAAGCTGATTCAACATGTACTGTAATGGTAATGAAAAGAGAAATTAAACACAGACAACAACTTGTTGTGCTTACTTTTATTCAAATGATGTTGCAGAAAGATGAGGCAGCATGTCAGTTCAGGTCAGGTGTGGTCCTGATGTTGGATGGACATGGAGTTGGGTTCTTTCAGTGATGCTTGGAGGCTGTGGACATGACAAGAGACAGGTGGATGAAAACAGTAGATGCATCTATAACATAAAACAAAAAAGAAAAGCAAAAAAATAACATTTCATTACCTTTATTATGATGCTGTGCAGGTTAGTGAGGAGGTGATCAGGTCAGTGAGGGGAGTAGGAGGTCATACAGTGAGGAGGAGGGGTTGATGATGAGGCTGTTGGCTGAAGAGGAGGAGGTGTTACTGAGGCTGGTTGAGTGGAGAGGAGGAGGCTGTGGACCTGAGCAGAGACAGGTATGTAGCTATAACACAGTGGTTCTTAACCTTTTTTGAGCTACCGAACCCTCCAGTTTCATATGCCCACTCACCGAACCCCTCTTTTTTAATATATAAAATATGATTATTATTTTTTTTTTCTTCAAATTCTACAACATCACCTTGCTCAATGAACAAAACCAACACAGTGCATGAACTCACAACAACTTTATTCTGGCCCAATAAGAGTATAAAAATGTTTTTGTACTATTTTTATCATTAAAAATGAAATAGGATTTTTCAGAACTTGAAATTAGATCTGCAACTATTTGAGCCAAGATGTCTTTACTCATGTGCTTTATTCTGTCGCTGATGGTGTCATTTGAAAGAGGAATTTGGGATAATTTATCTTCAGCTGCTGTTCCGAGTAGCAGATTTACCATCTTTACAGCTGGTTTTATGAGAGATTCACCGATGGAGTGTGGCGTACCCTGCTTTGCGATCAAATAAGCAACTTCGTGCGATGCTGCGAGGATCGGTTTGCTAACAGGTACAAATCCAAGAGCAGGCAGAGTGGCCCTTTCATCATATCTGGCTCGTTTCACCTTGAAAATAGCATAAAAAGGTAATTAGGCTGAAAGTGTCAGAAATTACCACAAAAATTTTAATTTACCTTAAACCAGAAAAAATTTACTAAAAAAATGTTGCTGAAAAGGTAGAATAGCTTAAATTAGCAGAAGAAAGCAAAAATAATATATTTGCCCAATTAGGCTGAAAGAAGCAGAAATGAGCACAACAATGTGGAAATTATCTGAAGAAAATCTAAAATTAGAAAAAAGATTCAGCTGAAAAGTAGCAAAAAGAAGCATCACCATAATGAAGTTGAGAGAGCACATTTTTGCTGAATTAGGCTGATTTTTTTTAAACAAGAGCATTAAATGTGGAATTAGCTTAAAAAGCTAAAATTAGCATAGACACAGCTAGCCTGGCCCTCGCCTTCCTGCACAGCTCCGCTCAATTCTCATTTCCCTTCACTGCTCAGTCTGGGACTTCTCCCATAGACAACGATTTCTCCGGTAGATTTTTGACCGGACCAATCAGAGAACAGAAGGGGCGGAGTTTTTGGCCCCTAACCCACGCCCCCACCTGTCCCAGCGCAGCCAGCGAGCATTCGCATGTTCTCATTCAAAGCGATGCAGGACTGTTTTATATGTGACACAAATTTATTAATTTCCCCTTCTTAATCCCTTATCTGGAGTTTTCTTTTGTTTTTTTTCCCAAAAGTCAAGTAATCGCTCCCTCCTCCTCCTCCTTCTCCTCCTCACCCTCCGCTGAGTGAAATGAACAAGGAAATGCCTCAGGTTGTCACGAGAGAATTAAAGTCAGGTTTTACGTTGCTGCCCGAGTCCCATCAGATTTCCTGGTCTTCTGGTGTGTTGGACCAGCGCTCCATGGTTTTATTTTATTTTATTAGGACGTTTTATTAACATATAAACACAGAATATCCAAAGGCAGCGAGAGAAAATTCAGCAGGAGGCGGAGCTGAAGTCAAGTTCAGAAGACCACGGGGGAGCGCGCAGCCAACGAGCATTCGCATGTTCTCATTCAAAGCGATGCAGGACTGTTTTATATGTGACACAAATTTATTAATTTCCCCTTCTTAATCCCTTATCTGGAGTTTTCTTTTCTTTTTTTTTGCCAAAAGTAAGTGATCATCGCTCCCTCCTCCTCCTCATCCTCCTCTCCCTCCGCTGAGTGAAATGAACAAGGAAATGACAGGTTGTCACAAGAGAATTAAACTCGGGTTTTACGTTGCTGCCCGAGTCCCATCAGATTTTTGGTCTTCTGGTGTGTTGGACCAGCGAGGTTTTATTTTATTTTATTAGGACGTTTTATTAACATACACAGCAACGGCAGCGAGAGAAAATTCAGCAGGAGGCGGAGCTGAAGTCAAGTTCAGCAGACCACGGGGGAGCAGCCATCAGCAGAGGCCACGCCTCCAGCAAGAATCGTTTCTCTATAACAGAAAGTCCAGACCCTAGTCAGAAGCGAAGTGAAGGACAAGGGTCTGGTTTTAACCAGGCTAACAGTGTATACAAATACTGTATATTTATGCATGCCCAAAAAGGCAACTTGAGGTAAGTTTTATTAATGTTGGATAAGTTTCTTAGTTACAATTAAATCCTGCTAACACAAAACGTGTTTTTCTATTCCTTGATTTGAAGTGGATATTAGTGGCTGAGGCTGTAATAATTTATTACAGCCTCATACGGCACCTGAACGGTATCGGATCGGAAAAGTATCGATATCGACCGATACCCAGTTTTAAAGTATCGGTATCGGATCAGAAGTGAAAAATGTGGATCGGTGCATCCCTACAAAACACATTTTTATGATTGCACATTTATTGATGCCAGCAATCAACTTTTTGTAAAAAAATAAAAAATAAAAAATAAATATAAAAAAGTGTGTTTATATATCAAAAAAATATATATCATATTATATCATAAAAAACTGTGTTTTCTATTAAAACTGACTAAGACTTTAAGAATTTTAATTTAAACAAGATCAACATGTGAATCAGAAGTTGAGAAGAAATTCTGAAGTAAAAAAAGACAGAATTTGTATTTTTGTTGTTAAATGATTGTGATGTTTAAACGACTTTTTGAGCCAATCTGTGCCTTCAAGTAATCTGTGGAAAACTTTGTATCAATTCTGAATTGTTCATAATCCAGTTACGTTGACACTGAGAGCAGGAGTGAAGTGCCTCACCACAGAGAGGCTCTTATCGTAGATGTCAGAGCCCACTTTGAGATGTTCCTGCAAAGGCACAGGTCTGTAGTCTGTCTGGTAAAGCTCTGCATTCAACCAGCCAGGAGAGAGAGAGACTGGGCAAAGTGGCGCTCATACCCATTATCTGTACACCGTCGGAAAGAGACCTGCAGAAAGCTCAATTAACACATTTTGTAAAGAAACTAAAAGGATTGCAAAAACAACTGTAGGGACACAGACCCTGTGCTGGTCTGCTTCTGTGCAATGTAGAGCATTTTGGTGAGGAGCAGTTCCAGCAGGTATCCTCTTCCACTTCAAGAAACTCCAACCATACTCATCTACCACCACCACTCCTAGCAGAATACACTGAATAACTCACATATGTTCTACTGATTTATCATTTAGTCTGTTAGCCCATTTGTGCAGTAAGAAAAAATATTATTTACATACAAGAGTTTGAAGCAAATCTTCAAACTAATTTTCTTTAAAATTGACATTTTTAGATCTGTGTACAGTTACAACAGATGTAATACCTAAGAGACCTATCTTCTTCAATGAGTCTGTTGGTTGAAGAATTTGCTTTTTCTATGGTGCAAACAGATACATCCAGTGTTGTGAAGCCTCCAGCAGCTGATGTGCTGCCCATGTAGCCTCCACACCAACGCCAGCTTCTTCAAATACGCGCTGCAAAGAAGGAGATGCAAATAAAACTAGATGTAGATGCAGAGAAGCATGAAGGTGTACAAAGCATGCATGCATTCTGTCCATGTTTTCATCACCTGAAGGTAGTGCATCTTCTCTTTGTCCACAGAAACAAATGGCAACATGAAGAGAGCTTTTCTTCTGGTCTCTGAGCTTCAGCATCAGCAGCTCTGACACCACAGTTCTGACAGCACTGGTGGGTGCTAATAAAAAAAAAAACAATAATAAAAACAACAAGTTAACAGAAACATTGATATATAAAATAATAATTTAACACTATTTATCTGAGGAGCAGACTGCTTTGAATTTAACTTCATCACAGAGCTCATATCTTATAATATAATTACTTTTACTTTAGAGCCGGGGTCACCAACCTTTTTGGTTGTGCAGATGACTTATTAACTGATATAAACATAAAACACTAACTGATAACATATAACACTATTTCTTTTATGTTAAACTCAATCTGTAACATTTGAAATTCAGTGTATTTTATGAATATTTTATTAACTGTTTTGTAGGAATGAACACATTTGTAATTAAAAATGTGCATTTTACTATTAACAAATCTGTAGCATTTTTTAAAGAACCTAAAAATAAAATCTTCCAATCAAGCTCTATTTGCACTATTTGTAACATTTCAGAATAACACTTAACTATTGCAGATACAAAATATCAGTAATGTAATAATAAACAAAGTAACATTTTAAATGATTCACATGACATTATTGATCCTCAAATCTGCAGCATTTTAATAGTAATATTATACTTTATTTATAAAGTCCTTTAAAACAACCACAGCTGCAACAAAGTGCTGTACATATAAAATCATTTTAACTAATCAAAGCATATTTTATGTTTATGTTTATTAAATTTGTTCATTTTTTTACAAAAGAAACAATACAAGACAATCTCATAATGATAGTGTACAAAATGTAAAAAAAATGAAAGGTAGCAGAAAGAAGAATAAATCTTATTATATCTGCCCCTTATCTCCAACAATCAGATTAAACAACAGTAGTCAAACCATGTAAGCAATAATAATCTTCAACCAACTTTTTCCAACAATCAGGTTAAACAATAATATTCTTCAACCAACAGTACAAAATGACTAACTCTTTCTAATTTCTAAATTTTTTACTTTTTAAAATAAATTATTTTTCCCATTGTTGCTTATGTCAAGATCTCCAAACCTGAAAAAGCCTCAAGAAAAACATCTGCTTGCTCCAAGCTGCTCTGACACTCTTCTGACTGTTGTGAAGACACCAGGGCTAGTAGTTAGCATTGAAGCTAACATGTTAGCTGACGAAGTGTCATCGCTCCACGTTGTTTTTCTGTCACCACAGTCACTAATGAGACACAGACACACTTGTCTTTCAACACTGTGAAAGACCTTTTTTCTCCAGTAGCTGTGCAAATGTGTTTTCTTACGTTTTTCTGCCATTTTCCCCTCTGGGAGGTAAAACTAGCTTGGAGCTGCGGCACAGACGTTGATGACGTCATAGGTTTCCCAACATGCATCTGTTCTCCTTCAGGTAAAACCATAGATATCACGGGTAAAACAGGAAAAATGATTGAAAATAAAAGCAACAAGGTTCAAACTGATGCTGTCTTACTGTTTTTTATGTCTCTATTTCATTTTAACTCTGATTTATTTTAGGCGGAACCATAAGTGAAAGCCATCTTTGAAAATAGGTACATATAAACTGTGAAAGTTCTAATCAAAGCATGTTTGGGATGGCTGTTGTTGTGGCATGTTATGATGACAAAACAGTGGCTAGTATGACCATGTTGTTAGTACTATAAGTACTAAGTACTATAAGTACTAAGGCTCGAGCCAAGATCACAGTGGTTGGTCTCAGGTAATGTATCTACAGATGTCAGCATGGGACGGGAAGACCACTCTGATGTCATTGTGACATTTCCAGATGCCAAAGACCACTCTGATGTCATTGTGACATTTCCAGACGCCATCCCAAACATTTTTCACATTTATTTTTTTTGCCATGAAGTATTCTGCTGAAAATAAATATACTGTATATGTACAGGTTATATAGATACATTCACATTAAGTTTTTTCTTAAGTTTTTGCTAATTTTCCATTTGTTTGCACTGAACTGCAGCCCTGAGTCTTTGAAAACAAGTGTATTTCCTATAAAGCCAGCATTTGCCTTTTAGTTGTTTTACATCATTGGCTTCAGATTATTTTCTGCGTATTTATTTCAATCCAAGCGTTTCCATGAGCATCTTATGAATCCTTCATATAAGTCAAATGCAGCAGAAGTTTAACCTGGATGGTTCGAATCGTCAACTCATTCAAGTTGACAATATTTTAACGTATTTTTTTATTTGTTTTAAAGAAAAAACTCAACTTTATTTATTTTTTAGTTTGTAATTTTGTCTATTTTATGTATTCCTAATATAAATAAGCATTCTGTATTTGGTTAATTTTAGCTTTGTGTATTTTGGTCAGAAGGATCTAATGAAGGTTAAAAAAAGTTTTTCTGTCACAGAAGACACAAAGCTATGAACAAATGTTTTTTTTTTTGTCTTGACAACTTTGAAGTCTGCTTATTATTGTTTTTTCATTATTTGTTTGTTTATATTCATTATTGACCTAAACTGTTACCAAAAAGTTAAGTTAAAAAGTGAATCTATGCAGATCTTTGCTTCTCTGGGCCATTGATACATATTGCAGTAATGCTGTTTGTCAATGAGCGTGTAATGTGCCATATGTCGTTCTCTTGTTTAAAGTGATTTTTAGCATTGTTCTTGCTCAATTTCAGCAAAAGTGGAGACTGATGGTTCCAAATAAAATTAAAATAAAAACTTCAGGTAATCTTAATGTCGATGTGTCTTGGTTGTTATAAATCTTAATATCATCATGTGTAGATTCCTTTTTTCCATCATAAATGGAACATTGTTGTCCATTTCTGCAGATTGCAGAGAGGATCTTTTTAAAGTGACAACTCATGTTTAGACATTTGGCTCCACCTGCTGATACCAACATTTCAATTTGCCATCTACAATTTTATATTTTAGTTTTAAATGGCAGATATATTTTCTGCACTAATGGAACACATCTGTATTTGTTTTCTCACTACAAGATCCAGTTAAATGATTTTGGGTAAAATAATTAAAGCTTAACTATAAACAATCACAAGGTCCAGTAACTGCATGAAAGAGATCAACCAAGGAAAAATAATTTTGGCACACAGTTATTTTATTTAATTGACTTCACTAGAAATAATGAACATGTTATTCGTATTATCCAGTATTCATTATGGAGCCACCATACATAAAGATGTGAGCAGTCACAGTAAATGTTGCTATTAGTACAATCACAACTTTCAGAAACTTTAATTACTGAAATGTGACAAAAATCATCTTTGTTATCTAAACAACTTCTTTAAAACTTCACACAGTAATTATTCTTTACTCAAGTTAATTTCTCCGGCCATTTGTGTTTGTTAAAAGAAACCATTTTTACTCAGATGTCCTTATTTTCATGTCTCAGAAACATGTGAATATGTTAATAATTTCATACATTACACGTGCCAAGAAAGTCAGTATTAATGAAAGGCATATCTTGATAAGATCATTTCTTCTGCTAATTACTGTATTCTACCCAGTACTTTTTCCACAGTAACAAAACCAAAACCAGATCAATGTTAACTAACTCTGGGTCACTTTCTTTTCAGGAACACATCCAGTCTGGTTTTAGGAATGCTGGGCCATGGGATCATCAGACATGGAGGCAGGCTGGACAGTTTCTCCTCAGTGGCTGATTCGATGGACCATCCCCAGGTTTTGAAGAATCCGGTCAGATCCATGTTCACAGTTTGAGAGAACGTCTCAGCGTACAGGTTCATCTTTCCTTTGTTGTCATTGGGAAAGTTGCTCATGTTGTGGTAGGCAGCAAACACCTTCTTAAAGGCATCCCAACCAAACTTTTCCTGGAGCTACAAGGACAGAAACAAACAGTGACAAAATATCTTACCACACATGTTCACTAAGTAATGGCTTTGTGTCATAGTCTATCTCCTAGTTGTCTGGTGTTTCTGTGTTCTGTCTGTTTGTGTTTAATCCTGCCTTCTGTGTTTCAGCCCTTTGTGTTTCTGTGTTCTGTCTACTTGTGTTTAATTCAGCTTTTTGTTGTGTTTCAGTCTTTTGTGTTTAATCTAGTCTTTCATGTTTGTTTAATATTCATTCTTCAGCTCTTTGTTCCTCCTGCTTGTGCTTTCTGTATTTCATTTTGCTTTCTGTGTTCCTGCTCCTTCTTCTTCTTCGATGGTGTTTACTGGCAGTTTACAAACGCAGTGTATTACCGCCATCAACCGGACGGAGATGTAATTCAAGAGTCTATGTACTTTCAAAAATAAAAAAATAAAAAAATAAAAATAAAATAAATAAAATAAAAATAAATAAACAAATAAAAAATTAAATCCTTTCAGCTAATTTCGTAACTTTCAAATATTTAAAAGTGCTTTAGTTACATCCTGTGACTGCTCTTTCTTCAATTGAGTAACCAGTGTCACTGAACTCCCCATTACCCTTTCCAGTGCCTTCCTCTCATTATTATATTTCTTACAATAAAGCAACACATGTTCCACTCCTTCCAGTTCCCCACAAGTAGAGCAGTCACCGTTCCTGCTCCTGTCTCACCTCCTGTGTCTTGTCTTAATCACCACAGGTGGATGTCGTATGTAATCAGTGTCTGTGTATATATTCAGCTCCTCTTCCTATTGTCAGTGAAGAGACACCTGTGAGGAGGAAAGGAGTGGAGAGCAGGAGACCGAACAAACATACTGCGAGTACAAAGTACATTTTAAAGCGGTTTTTGGCATAATCCAGTTTTTGAGTGGATTAAGATGGCTAGCAGTAGTGGGGGTAAAAAGGGGTTAAATACAGGAAAACAATATCTTGAGGTTGAAGAAAACAGTGTTGAAATTAGGAAAAATGTAATGATGGAAAAATGTAAAGTTATTTTGAGATTTAAGGAAGGTCGGGATTTGATTGGTGTAAGCCCTATTTCTTTTTCAAAAGGATTAAAGAAAGCTGTTGGAGATGTCGAACTGGCTAAAGTGTTATGGATGGTAATCTACTTCTCATTTGTATAAATGATGAACAAAAGAACAAGGCTTTGGATTTACAGTGTGTGGTAAGGGAGTACTGGGAGACCGGGCTTTCAGTGTGTCTGCCCCCCGCCTGTGGAACTCTCTTCCTGACTGTCTGAGAGCCCCACAGTCTGTGGTTGACTTTAAGAGCGGCTTGAAGACCTTTCTTTTCAACCGAGCATACTCTACCTCCTCATGATTCTACTTTTGATCTTAGCTGATACTGTTATTGATTTTAATTGTTTTATTATTTGTTTTATTGACATTTAATTCTGTTGCACCTTGTAGCACTTTGAGATTTTCATTAATGAAAAGTGCGTTATAAATTGAATTCATTATTATTATTATTATTATTATTATTATTATTATTATTATTATTATTATTGTTATTATTACTGGACAGAAAGATTGTGGGGGAAGTGAGAGGATCAAGAGGAGTGATATCAGGGATTCCTAGGTGAAAACTTGGAGGCATTGAAGAAGATAATAAACGGGGGAGAAATTACAGATATAAAACGTTTCTCTCTAAGTACAGTGTATACAAATACTGTATATTTATGCATGCCCAAAAAGGCAGCGAGTTCTCAACAGCTTTCACTCCAGGAGAAGATTGCAGATAGCCTTCTTTTTTCAAGGTTGCGCACAGTCCAGATTAGATTAGTCGCTTTATTTATTTTCAGGCCAGGCTACAGTGTACTTTTGACTGCAGCCTTGAAGTCCAGGTGCTGGTCAGGTCCAAATCCGAATCATGTGAGGTTCCGAGCTACAAATCCTGATCTGTGCCCTGATGGGTCGGCTGTAAAGGAGTCCCAAAGCGCATCGCAGGTCCGCGGCTGTCCGCCGCTGCTCCCATCATGCGGTTCAGCTCGTACAACAGCTGGCTCGTTGAGGTCATAGCCCGGATCAGAGAATCTTATTGTCACGACTGGAACACGTGGTCGGTATCAAAGGCACAGTTTTATCATGGTTTAGATCCTACTTGACTGACAGGAGTTTTTCTGTTCACTTATAATAATAATAATTAATTCAATTTATAACGCACTTTTCATTACTGAAAATCTCAAAGTGCTACACATATATTGAATGCTACACACATTCATAAACCGGTGGCGGCAGACTACCATGCAAGGTGCTTTCCAGTCCTACCGGGAGCAACTCAGGGTTAAGTGTCTTGCCCAAGGACACAACGACACATGGTGCGGGTCCCGGGAGTCGAACCGCCAACTTTCCGATTGGGAGACGACTGCCATTACCACTACACCACGGCCGCCCACTTGGGGAAATGTTCTTCATCTCCAGCTCCTTTGCTCAGTGGAGTCCCTCAAGGGTCTATTTTAGGTCCACTTTTAATTTGTACATGTTGCCTTTGGGGTCCATTTTTAGAAAACGCAACATTCCTTTTCACTGCTTTGCTGATGATACCCAGTTATATCTTCCAATTGAGTCAGACAGGGTCACTCCACTGGATCCACTCCTGGACTGTCTACGTGACATTAGAATCTGGTTAAAACAAAATTTTCTAAATTTAAATGAAAATAAAACGGAAGTCATCAGCTTTGGTAAATGTAACACCCTTCATGTTCTTGGCCCCTTGGCTTCATACAGCCACTCCAATGTCAGGAATCTGGGAGTTATTTTTGACAGTGCTTTTAAATTAGACAAACAGATAAATTCAGTTGTTAAATCCGGTTTCTTCCAGCTAAGACTCATTGCCAAGGTGAAGTCTTGTCTCTCTTTCAGAGACCTTGAAAAGGTGATTCACGCTTTTATTACCTCTCGCTTGGACTATTGTAATTCACTGTATGTTGGTTTAGACAAATCATCTTTGCATCGTTTACAATCTGTCCAGAATGCAGCAGCTCGTCTTTTAACTTCAACTAAAAAATATGAACACATAACCCCTGTCCTGTCTTCTCTTCACTGGCTCCCTGTCCACTATCTGATTGATTTTAAGATTTTATTGCTTGTTTTTAAAATCTTAAAAGGTCTGGCCCCGTCATATTTATGTGATCTTGTTAACATCTACACTCCTGTAAGAGCACTTCGGTCTACCAACCAGTTTCTCTCCCCAGATCCAGAATGAAATCCAGAGGTGATCGGGCTTTTGTGGTCGCTGCTCCAAAACTGTGGAACAGTTTACCTGAGAATTTAAAGAGCGCTCAGACTGTTGAGACTTTTAAATCTTTGCTCAAGACTCATCTCTTTTACTTGGTATTTGATCCTCGCAGAGTCTGAGAACAAATTTTGAGCTGATTTTATTGTTGTTGTGTAATTTACTGTTAACTTTATTATGTTTTAGTGGCACTAGATGCATTTTACTCTGTTATTATTATTATTTTTTAACTGTACAGCACTTTGGTCGGCTTCGGTTGTTTTTATGTGTTCTATAAATAAAACTGACATTGACATTGTTTCTCCTGAGCCTCCTCGTGATCTTTCCAGCCTTATCTTGCTCTCCAGGGTTCCAGTTGGGCCCTGCTGAGACGTCGTACTGTTGACGTATATTCACTTGTTGTAAACACTGTTAAACTTGCCTCAGTCTTGGTTACACACTGTCTGGGTATAGAGCTAAACCTTACACACTCAGTATAAACTATGAAATCAAGCATAAAACAGGTTATTCTGAACTATGTTCAATGAAACAGTTTGGACGAGCTAATTCCTGTAGTTTTCAAGATAAACTGATAAGTGCGTCTGAAGTGCTAAGGAATTTTATCGACATAACAAATCTGACTGAAGCAGTGCATTAAAACCGTCACACTACTATATTACAAATTACTCTTGCTTGAACGTCACCAGCATTTTCAAAACTTTGCCTGTTTTTGAAATTATACAAATGCATGTTTGCAGTTTTTTAATGTATCCATCCATCCATCTATCCATCCATCCATCATCTTTGCCCATTTCTTCCTTTTTGGGCTGGGGGTCACAGGTGCCCATGTCCAGCCATCACTGTGTGAAATGTTTTAATTTGACCAGCCTTTATGACATTACAGTAGGAACTTTAATCAACTCTTTTCTGGGGCATCGTGATAAAAAAAAGAAGAAGAAAAAAAGCAAGGAGCATTTGAAAACAATCTACAGTACAATTTATTTATTTCGTTACAAAATGTACTTCTTATCTACAAACAGTGCAACACAAAACAAACAGGATTTCAGAAATGAACAACTTCATGTTACTGAAGAAGATCATACAGGAAGTGGACTGATGGTCCTGTAGGAAATGCAGACGTCCTAATTAGAGAATATACATGTTTTCATTTAACTATATTTACTTTGATAATATTAATAACAGCTTCTTGCAGAGAGCATGTGAACGTTATTTTGACATTCCAGCTGTTTTACTTTGTAGTTGAAAAATGTTACAACACAGTTTAACATCAATGATCTGAAAGCTGGTTTCTCAAGATGAATTTACATTTGACTGATGAACTTTCTTCAGCTTGAGCATAGTCTGAGTTTGTGTGCATTCTTCCTTCATCCTCTCCTCTTCCTCTCCATCTGCTTTCCTGCCAGCTCTTTCCTCCTGTGTCCGTGTGGGGCTCCTTTCTTCTTCCTCATCTTCTTTGTCTCCCTCCCAACTCTTTTGGTTGTTTGTCCTGCACCACAGGAGGAGAGCTCTTCTGCATCTTCTCCTGAATGACGGGTCACAGGCAGCGTACAGCAGGGGGTTCAGGCAGGAGTTGAGGTACGCCAAACAGGTGACGTATGGGTGGACAGCCAGCAGAGTCTGGTCCAGTGTGCATGAATACTGGAGGAACTCGAACTCCAGCAGCATGGACACTGTTTTATTAACATGCAGAGGTAACCAGCACAGAAAGAACGCCAGCACCAAAGTGACAATGACCCTGAGCAGCCTGCGCTGGCGCCTGCGGTCAGGACGAGGGCCGTGGTTGAAGTGTCTGCTGAGCAGCCGGCCCAGCGAACAGTAACAGAACAGTAAGACAACGAGAGGCAGCAGGAAGCCCATCAGAGTGGATTTTAAACTCAAGGCAGCAGCCCACCTCATCTCTGCTCGCTCTGATTCAGCCTCTTCCAGCTCTGCTCCCATCAGCAGGGAGTAATCCATCTGGCAGGACAGAACAGATGTGAGCTCATCGCCCTCAAGCTCCACCTCCCTGACGGAGCGCAGCAGCAACCCAGGAAGAGCCAGGGTCCCGGCCACAACCCAAACCCCTCCAAGTGTCCACACAGCCCTACTGGGACATCTCTGTGGGAGGTGGGGGCGGAATGGCTGGCGTCCAGTCAGGACCCAGTACCTCTCCACGCTGAGCACGCTCAGGCTGAACACGCTGGCGTACATGTTGAGGGCAGTGAGGAAGCTGCTGAGTTGGCAGAGGGGTTGCCCAAAAGGCCAGTGGTAGCCCATGGCTGTGTAGGTCGCCCACAATGGAAGAGTCACCAGGAAGCAGAGGTCAGCCAGGGCCAAACTGGCTATCAGGGAGTCGGTCAGGGAGTGAGGGGTGATGGGAGGATTGGAGGCTCTGCAGCTTTGTCCTGAGGAATCACTACAGTTGTCTTTCTGAAGACGAACCATCCTGCCCCGCTCGCCTCGGCGCAGGTAGACCCAGAGCACCAGGCTGTTGCCAAGGCAACCCACCAGGAAGGCCAGCAGGTGGACAGCCGGGACGATGAAGTAGGAGGGAGACCAGTCGCTG
>JBBPBX010043430.1:7481-20786 GCA_038048925.1 Garcialebias charrua | reverse complement strand
CATCCCTGGAGAGCCCTGCCACCGCTGAGCTTTTTAACCACCTCGGTGACCTCAGCACCAGAGATTGGAGAGCCCGACCCAAAGTCCCCAGGCTCCGCTTCCTCAGTGGAAGACGTGCCAGTAGGATTGAGGAGGTCTTCGAAGTATTCCGCCCACCGACTCACAACATCCCAAGTTGAGGTCAACAGCACGCCATCCCCACCATAAATGGTGTTGGTCGCGTACCGCTTTCCCCCCTGAGACGCCGGATAGTGGACCAGAATCGCCTCGAAGCCGTACGGAAGTCATTCTCCATGGCCTCTCCGAACTCCTCCCACGCCCGAGTTTTTGCCTCCGCAACCACCCGAGCCGCATGCTGTTTGGACTGCCGGTACCTATCGGCTGCTTCCGGGGTCCCACAGGCCAAAAAGGTCCAATAGGACTCCTTCTTCAGCCTGACAGCATCCCTCACCGCTAGTGTCCACCACCGGGTTCGAGGGTTGCCACCACGACAGGCACCAACAACCTTGCGGCCACAGCCTCAACAATAGAGGCGCGGAACATGGTCCACTCTGACTCAATGTCCCCCGACTCCCTCGGAACGTGTTCAAAGCTCTCCCGGAGGTGGGAGTTAAAGCTCCGTCTTACGGGAGACTCTGCCAGACGTTCCCAGCAGACCCTCACAATACGTTTGGGTCTGCCAGGTCTGACCGGCATCCTCCCCCACCATCGGAGCCAACTCACCACCAGGTAGTGGTCAGTGGACAGCTCCGCCCCTCTCTTCACCCGAGTGTCCAAGACATGCGGCCGCAGATCAGATGAGACGACAACAAAGTCGATCATCGAACTGCGACCTAGGGTGTCCTGGTGCCAAGAGCACATATGGACACCCTTATGCTTGAACATGGTGTTCGTTATGGATAATCCATGACGAGCACAGAAGTCCAATAACAGAACACCACTCGGGTTCAGATCAGGGGGGCCGTTCCTCCCAACCACACCCCTCCAGGTCTCACTGTCATTGCCCACGTGAGCGTTGAAGTCCCCCAGTAGAACAAGGGAGTCCCCAGGAGGCGCACTCTCCAATACCCCCTCCAAGGACTCCAAAAAGGGTGGGTAATCTGAGCTGCCGTTTGGCGCATAGGCACAAACAACAGTCAGAGCCCGTCCCCCCACACGTAGGCGAAGGGAGGCTACCCTCTCGTTCACCGGGGTGAACCCCAACGTACAGGCACCAAGATGGGGGGCAACAAGTATGCCCACTCCTGCTCGGCGCCTCTCACCAGGGGCAACTCCAGAGTGGAAGAGTGTCCAACCCCTCTCAAGGAAACTGGTTCCAGAGCCAGAGCCATGCGTTGAGGTGAGTCCGACTATTTCTAGCCGGAACCTCTCAACCTCACACACTAGCTCAGGCTCCTTCCCCACCAGAGAGGTGACATTCCACGTCCCAATGGCCAGCTTCTGTAGCCGAGGATCAGACCGCCAGGGTCCCCGCCCTCGGCCACCACCCATCCCACATTGCACCCGACCCCTTTGGCCCCTCCCACAGGTGGTGAGCCCATGGGAAGGGGGACCCACGTCTCCTCTTCGGGCTGTGCCCGGCCGGGCTCCATGGGTAAAAGCCCGGCCACCAGGCACTCGCCAACGTGCCCCACCTCCGGGCCTGGCTTCAGAGTGAGGCCCCGGTGACTCGCGTCCGGGCGAGGGAACATTCTGTCCAATTATTGTACTCATCATTGGGGTCTTTGGGCTGCACTTTGTCTGGTCCCTCACCTAGGACCTGTCTGCCTTGGGTGACCCTACTAGGGGCATGAAGCCCCTGACAGCATAGCTCCTAGGATCATTGGGACACTCAAACCCCTCCACCACCACCACAGTAAGGTGGCAGCCCAGGGAGGGGTATGTGTAACCATCAAATTAAAATGTAGTGTACCTGTTTTTTTTTACTTAAACTGATGTAGTTTTCAGTGTAGACATTAAATCAGTTTACTTTGTTCCACTCTGAATTAAATACGAGTTCCTGACATTTGCAAATCGTCACTTTCTGTTTTTATTTACATTTTACACAACGCACCAACCTTTTCGTAACTAGGGCTTTATTTGTTTTTTGTAGCCAAAAAGCTGACTTGCTCTCTGCTTTGTCTCGTCATCCTGCTGTAAATCAGGATATAGGCAAACAAGTGCGGGGCTACAAGAATCGTTACGTTAAGATCGATAAGCCTCCCACGTGCAAACTGGATGAGGGGACGTATCGTCTATTGAGCGAGCCGGAGGGAGAGATCAAACCTCAGGTGCGTCTCTTTGCATATACACCAGTCAGACTAACCAGGTTTACTGTGCGTACGAAACAATCATATCATGTTGGGTCATTTCTGTGTAAAATCCCTATCGAGCTAATACAAATGTTTTGTTTGTCCCCATAGGACTTAAAATTCACCCTGGCGGTGACCAAGATGAAAGGCTACTTTGAAGCTTTCTTTGAGCAGCCGCCTCCTTTTAAATTATCTCTAATAGAGATTACCACAGAACAGACTGTATGGGATACCACCATCAGAGACGGTACCAGCACATTTGGGCTCAACGCCAAGACATATCAGGTGTTTATTAGACGTCTTTACATGCTTCTTCTTTTTTTCTTTTCAGGCGACTGTGTGGTTCACGTGGAAAAGAAGCCCAAGAAAAGAACAATTTGTATGTTGATTATTTTTTCCTCTTCTAGCTTTTAGTCAGAACCAGATTCTCCTGATCGTGTTTTTCAGCCTCTGCAGCGTGACTCACATCATATTGATCTGTGTTGTGCAGCAGGCAGACAGAGGAGCAGCAGCCCCTCCGAGGAAGAAACAGCCTGCAAAAGACCCCGATGGCAGGACGAGTCAGGTGACTCGAGTTTAGAAGAAAAAAAAAACACAACTTGGTTTATTTAGTCCAACTATTTCCAGATCTTTGTTTAGTATAGACTGAAAGGAAGTACCGTTTGTTGTGGTTTATGTCTTTCTTCAGATGGAGTAACATCAGTGGTGAGTCAGGGTGAGGACCTGTCAGAGAGGCACCTGCTGCGAATAGCCAAGCAGCTTGGCTCGGAGTGGAAGCAGGTGGCCATCTACATTGGCCTGAACACCAGGGAGCTGGACGACATCCAGGCAGCAGAGAAAGATGTGCACATGCAGAAGCTGAAGATGCTGGTGGAGTGGAAGAAGAGAAGGGGGTCAGGTGAAGCCACGGCGTCCCACCTGTTGGAGAGTTTGGAGGAACTAGATGACTTGCCGAATGAGGTTCATCAGATTCTGAAAGGTACAGAAAAACAGACAAAACGATACAGTACGATCAGGGCCGGCCCAAGCCTCCATGGGGCCCTAAGCGAAATCTGTTTTGGGGCCCTCTATTTCTTTTAAAAATGTGGATTACTGGAATCAACAGATGATTAGATAATTCACCCACCTAACACAAACTCATTGCAAATCTGACAGTCATGTTTACATTAGCCTATACTTAAAGTAACAAAAGAAAACAAACACCAGTATGCAATGTATGTTACAGCAAAAGTGTCATCTGGCTTACCAGTACTGTATTATCTTTGGTTCCAAAGAACTGCAGCAGTAATGATCAAAATAATTTGTAGTGCAAGAACAACAACAAACAGATGAAACAAGTTAGATGCGTAAAAATAAATTAAACTGTGCAAAAAACAGACGCAATAAAATAAAATAAAAATATCAAGGAAATCCTTAAATAATGTGAATTAACAATTACTTAACTTGACACCACATAAAATGGTTTAAAAAGACATATAAAGTTGAATAATTAGTTCTTAAATCTATGTAAATGAATGCAATAGTTTGCAAAAGCTGAACATAAAATATTAAATAGGGTTAGGGTTAGGGTTAACCCTATATAGAAATAATTACTTTAAAAATTCAACTCCACTTAGGGGGCCCCCTAGTGGCCCCGGGGCCCTAAGCAGCCGCTTAGTTTGCTTATGCCTTGGGCCGGCCCTGAGTACGATAATAATATACAACACATGGATTCTGATACTACAGTACAGTACAATAGGGTATATCATGATACAATATACAGGTAGTCCTCGACCTACGACGGTCTCTAGTTATGACGTTTCGCGGTTACGATGCATCTCCCATTAAAAAAAAAAAAAAAAAAAATCGAAAATTTATTTTGAAAAGCCGAGTTACGCAGTTTCCGGTTTCCGGTTTTACGTATTAAACGTAGCTGCGGTGGAATTCTGCCCTGTACTCTCTAAAAAAAGCTATGTCTGGTCCTCTGGACATTCAAAAAACAAAACAAAACTGTACTGTGAACCCTGTTTTACGTCGTGAACGGAACGGAATACGGCAGATGGACCGAGCTGGACGGCGGTTTTATGTCGTAAACGCAATAGAGAATACGGAGGAGGGACGGATGGCTTCACCACAGCATCCCAGTAGGAAATTAACTATTTTTTTCCCCATTCATTATAGCTCCCAAATGTATGTGGTTTTTGATAATTATGTAGGGTACTGTGTTAGGATAGGCTAAGTGCTTGGTAAAATACAGTACTGTACGTATAAGGCGCAGTATGTACGTATGTTCCGACTTACGTCGAAATTCGGTTTACGACGACGCGTAGGAACGGTTCTCCGTCGTAAGTCGAGGACTACCTGTAATATAATTAAATTCAGTTTACCCTGTATCTGTATTAATTCACAACGTCATTTTACAGCACTGTACAAAAACATTCACATACAAAATGCCAATTAGTAACTGACTGGGTACACTGGTGACAGTGGAAAGGAAAAACTCCCTATTAACAAAACGAAACCTCCAGCAGAACCATGCTCGGATGGGCAGCCGTCTGCCTTGGCAGGCTGGGTTTGAGTGGACAGGAAAGAGACGGAGAACAGCTGGTCCAGGTGAAGTTACTATAGGAAGAAAGACGATAAACATGTTCATGAGAGAAATAATGACAAAAATGAAGAGTAGAGCGAGTAAAGACAGCAGCAGAGAGAAGTGATGTGGTCTTTTTGTCCTTCAACAGTCTAAGCCTGTAGCAGCAGTACTAAGGGATAACTGAAGAAACCCAAGCCGACACTAGCTATAGGATTTATTTAAAAAAAGAACGTTGTAATCCTAGTCCTAAAGGTAGACAGAGGGTCAGCCTCACAGACAGAAACTGGAAGTCTGGAAGAACGAAAGCTCTGCCTCTCATTCTACTTTTAGAAACTCTAGGAACCACAAGTAAACCTGCAGCCAATGAGCAAAGTGCACTGATGGGAAAAACATGGAACAATAGGATTTTTGTTATAAGATGGATCTTGGTTGTTGAGGGCTTTATTATGATAATTGCTATATTATTTTACAATCCAGTCCAATATTATAATGATGTTCCCTTGGGTTTATGACCTGGGGGGTGATTGTTGGTTGTCAGGCAGTGGGGGGGTTGAAGGTTGCTATTAACAACAGTTTTAATAGTTTCAAAACAGATAGCTTTGCTCACTGCACTGTATTCTTTGGAGCTTGTCAGTTAACTTTTCTAGAGCCTCGTTATACTTCAATGTAAGGGTGGTATTAAAAATATATATATCATATTTTCCGCCGTACACGTCGCACCGCCCTATAAATCGCGTCGGTCCAAATATGTCTAATAAAGTGGAAAAATCCATAAATATGTTGCTTCACCGTATACGTCACATCTATTATGAGTCGCCACTGACAACCCAGAAACGTGGGCCGGTGCTGTGCCAAAACTAGATTGGCTGCCAAATGTCGGCCACGGAAGTGTGCACGGGAGGACTTTATCAAGAATTTATCAAGATTAATAATAATAATAATAATAATGAATTCCATTTATAATGCACTTTTCATTAATAAAAATCTCAAAGTGCTACAAAGTGTAATAAAGCAAAGATCAAAATAAAACAAGTGATAAAATCAAATAAAATCAATAATAATATCGACTAAGATCAAAGATAAAATCATGTGGATGCAGATTAGGCTTGCTTAAAAAATAAATAAAATAAAACAAGTGATAAAATCAAGTAAAATCAATAATGATATCAGCTAAGATCAAAGATAAAATCATGTGGAGGCAGAATAGGCTTGCTTAAAAAGAAAGGTCTTTATGCTGCTTTTAAAGTCAACCAGTGACTGTGGAGCTCTCAGGTCGTCAGGGAGGGAGTTCCACAGGCGGGGGGCAGCCACACAGAATGCTCGGTCTCCCATGGTCCTCAACTTGGTCCGAGGAATATGAAGGAAATTACTGTTCTGTGATCGTAGAGACCGGGTGGATGAATATGGTGCAAGAATGTCCTTTAGATAGTCAGGTGAAGTGCCGTGCAAGCATTGATGGGTAATGAGAGCAGTTTTGTACTGAATTCTGTAGGTGACAGGAAGCCAATGGAGGTTATGGAGAATGGGTGTAATATGTTCAAATTTACGAACTCTCAACAGAATCCTTGCTGCACTGTTTTGAATGTATTGAAGTTTCTGAAGGTTTTTGCCAGGGATACCAATAAACAGGGAGTTGCAGTAGTCGAGCCTGGAGGAGACAAAGGCATGGACGAGTTTCTCAGCATCAGGAAAAGTCAGAGAAGGGCGAAGTCTGGAGATGTTTCGAAGATGGAAGAAGCAGGTTTTAAACAGATGCTTAATGTGATTTTCAAATGTAAGATGAGAGTCCATTTTTATTCCAAGATTTGTAACAGAGGTGGAGAGGGGGATGTCTTGACCAGAGAAGGAGATTGTTGTTAAAGTTGATGTTTGTATCTGGTGAGGGGTGCCAATCAATATGGCCTCAGTCTTCGAGCAGTTTAATTGAAGAAAATTCTGATTCATCCATGCCTTTATTTCCTCCAGGCAGGCAGAGAGAACAGTGAGTGAAGACGGAGATAGGGATGATGATGATGTTCCAGTCCTGATGTAAAGCTGCGTGTCGTCGGCATAGCAGTGAAAAGAAATGTTGAACTGATTGATAATTTGACCTAAAGGCAGCATGTAGAGGGAAAACAGCAGGGGCCCCAGAACTGACCCCTGAGGGACACCACAGGAGACACCGACTGTCTGGGAAGTGGCATTGCCAAGGCTAACACATTCCAGCCTATCGGAGAGGAAAGATCTGAACCAGTCCAGGACAATGTCACAGAGACCGACCTCCACATGAAGACGGTGGAGGAGGATATTATGGTCCACAGTGTCGAAGGCTGCAGTGAGGTCAAGGAGGACAAGGATGGAGGGAGAACCAGTGTCAGCAGCCATGAGGACATCATTTGTTACTCTCAGCAGTGCTGTCTCAGTACTGTGAGCTGCTCTGAATCCAGACTGGAATTTCTCATACAGGGAGTGTTGTTGTAGGTGGTCCTGCAGCTGAGCAGCAACTGCTTTCTCCAGCACTTTGGACAGAAATGGGAGGTGGGAAATTGGGCGGTAATTAGAAAAAATGTCGGGATCCAAATTAGATTTTTTCAGAAGAGGCCTAATGATGGCAGTTTTTAGAGGCAATGGAACATGACCAGATTGTAGAGACTTGTTTATTATTTGTGTGATTAATGGGCTTATTGCAGAGTGATTGGATTTTATGAGAGACGAGGGGAAGGGATCCAGGGCGCAGGATGAAGGCTTCATTTTCTTGAGGATGGTCTCTACCTCACTCTGAGCGACTTCATCAAAGCTGCTCAGGGTCCCAGAAAGCAGACGGGTAGATGGTACACTAAGATCAGGGAGGTTGTGGAGCTGAGATCTGATAGTGTCAACTTTGTTTTTAAATGATGAGAGGAACAGGTTGCATTTTTGAACAGAGTCCTCATGAGTTTGTTTAATGGGATTAAGCAGATGAGTTATTGTGGAGAAGAGCTGTTTAGAGTTTCCAGGGCAGGTGTTGATGATGTTGGAATAATATTTGGAGCGTGCTTCTTTAAGCGAATAGGCGTACGCTTTCTGATGTTCTTTGTACGCTTGCTTGTGCACAGAGAGACCAGATGATTTTACACGTCTCTCAATAGCACGGCCAGTTGCCTTCATCCTGCGCAGCTCATCAGTGTACCAGGGGGCTGAACGGGAGAAAGACACCAGTCTTGACTTCAGGGGAGCATGTAGGTCCAGAAGCTCCTGGAGAGATTGGTTGTAATAATCCACAGAGTCATCTGCAGATGAGTGATTGACAGCGGTCAGGGTGTGAAGATCAGCAGACAAAACCTCAGGGGAAATGTTTTTATAGTCACGGAACTGGATAGGTCGTTTTGGGTTAGAAGCAGGCGAAGTTGAAGGCACTTCCAGGGAGATGATTAACACTTAAAGGGGACCAAATGTAGGATATATAATTTTTTGTGGTTTATCTGTGGGCTATCCAGACCATTTTCAGTCAATTTTATACACAAAATAATGCTTAGATAATAAAATATCCCCTTTCTAATTCTGCCAAATTTCACTTCCGTTCTAAACGACCGGTTTATGAATAATGAGGTCTGAAAGCCACGCCCTACAAAGACCTATTTACATTAACTACGCCCTCTGCAACAGCCAGTATCTCTAATATGTTGTTATTTTAAAATTAGCTCTTTTTTATTACTCATTTGACTTACTGTTAGTGCTAGTAGCTTAAGATAACTTACCAAAAGCCCTCTGCGCGCGCCGCCATTTGCAGCTCCTTTTTTTAGCATTAGCACACCTTCGAGGCTAATGATAGCTTTTCCTCCTCCGAGCGGGCGGTGTTAGCTCCGCTCGTTGCATGCGGCGCTTTTGGGAGCGATCACTGCTTCAGTCCACACACAAAGTTCACAGAATGTCTCCAGTTAATTTATCCGCATGAGGCAACCTTTGACCGGACCCCCGGACCTCAAAAGTCAGTAGCTCCCAACAACACCCGCACGCAGATGGTGTCTTCGCCGGCGGTCTGCAAAACAAAAGGCTTAAAAAAAAAAAAGGGGGATGCCGCGACCGAGAGGCGAACCCGTGTCCTTCGGATGACGAGTCCGGTTCACTACCTCTGGGCCAACCGGGCAGTTATGCAAAAAGCAGTCTTTCATCGTATAAGAAATAATCACAACCACCTACATTTAGAACGCTGAAGTTTTGATTAGATTTTGATGAAGTGAAAGGTATTCTTAAAATAAATAAGTTGCTAATCTGAAAATATATCGATCAGTGGTGCTTGATGGTACAGACTGTCGCCCCGCGAGAGAGAGTGTGTGTGTGCACAGTTTTCTGCCGGCTGCGCGTTGGGAGCGATATTACACTAAAAATTGAACTAAAACGTAAAAATAACAATTATAAAGTATTATTATGTCGATGTATATATCTAGTCTCACCCCGATTTCTCCGAAACAAAAGGCTTTAAAAAAAAGGGGGAAAAAAAAAGATGCCGTTGACAGGATGCGATCTCCGCTCTCCTGCGTGGCGCTCAAGTGTCGTAACCGCTCAACCAAACTGACAGTTGTGCAAAAGTAGTCCTTCATCATATAAGAAACAAGTCCAAACCGCGAGAGTGTGTGTGCACAGTTTCAACGAGACAGAGTTCATTCAAACAAGGTAATAAAACATTCTGGTTTTACTCGAGATGTGCTGCATGGCTGGAGCAGGGCAAACCCCTAGCCCCCCGGGGGCTAAATAAATGAATAAATGACCGCCAGGTCAGCTCCTAAACCGCTAGGCAACCGTGACATCTTTTATACTCAAGTGGGTGGAGCATCACCAGGGGTTGCTAGGTGAGGGGCTGGACTCAGGTTTGAGGTGATTGGCTACGGTTTGTGACGTCACAAACCGCAGGAAGTGTGAAACGAAGCGTTTTTAATCACAGACAAATAAATCTACTTAGAGTAAATAAACCACTGGGTGCATTTTTTTGGCACAAGGACTGTTTTTTTATGAAGTAAATACCCAAAGTTGAGTAAAAAAACATTAAAAAGTGAATTTTGCATGTGTGGTCCCCTTTAAACAATTATTTGCTGCTCGAAATTATAGCAAAGATGTGTCTCAGTTTAACGTTTCCTTAATAAATACACATTGACGGTCAAATCAACTGCGTTTCAAAAGCTTATTCGTGGAAGCGGGCATGCGCAGAGGGACGAGCTGCTGTTCATTTCTTCTAAATTTAACAAGATAAACACCTAAAAACAATTATTTTTTGCTCGAAATTACAGTAATGGTGGGTCTCGGTCTAACGTTTGCTTAATAAATGCACTTTGACGGTCAAGTCTGCTGCATTTTCAAACGCTGCTACGTGGAAACATGAAACCTCAGAGGGCGACTCGGTCCATTTCTTCTAAATTCAACAAGATAAGCACCTAAAAACACTTATTTGTTTGCTCAGCTTTATAGTAATTGTGTGTCTTAATTGAACTTTTACTTAATAAAGGGACTTTAACGGTCAAATCAGCTGCATTTCAAAAGTATTTACTGCCTCGGTGCTCTGGGAGCGCTCAAACGGAGGAAATCGAGGAAGAGGAAAGATGTGCGTTTCTTCGGAATTTAACAAGATAAGCACCTAAAACAATTATTTCTTTGCTCAGCATTATAGTAAAGGTGTGTCTCAGTTGAACTTTTCCTTAATAAATGCACTTTAATGGTCAAATTAGCTGCATTTCTCTGGGGCGGTGCAGCAAAATGAGGCTGATTTGACAGTTGCTCCAAGTGAGCTGGACGAAGGAGACAGGCTATGGCATGCCGATTGTATCATTAATAACCACTTTTACCTATTACATGGTACAGCGGTATGCCATACTACTCAAGTGCCATCTAGCAGCTGAAAATGGTAGTGTTCAATATTTTCAGTCAGAATAAATAAAAACGGTCATATCTCAGCCAAAAATCAGTTTACTTTGTATAAATACAGTATGGGGAAAAAAATCCATAAATACGTCGCTTCGGCATATAAGTTGTTGCAGGACGTGCAAATTATGCAAAAAAACTCGACTTGAGGGTGAAAAAAATGGTTATTTAGCAAGAAAATAAACCTAAAAATGCCAAAAGGAGAAAATCATTTTTCAAGACCTGTTGACCTGGAGAACCTGCAGCATTTCAACCTAATGCTTGTTGTTCCTGCGTCTGTTTTCAGATATGAGGGACAATCGAGCAGCTAAATAAAAGCTTTGACTTCAACAAACTGCTGAATAACTTTCACTCCATCAAATGGAGTCAACAGAAATCTCAGGAGTGCAGCAAAGCTGAGCCGACCTGCGGACCAAACATCATCTCTTCTTTTTATATTTTCTGTATATGAAACAGTTGAGCCTTTTTGTTTTTCATTTTATGGAAAAGACCACTGTTTGCACCGTTGTTGAATGACTGTTTTTGTTTCTGTAACGACTGCAGCATAGAGAAGTTATGTTGAAAGATAACATGAAGTAACATGTTAAAGAATGACTGAGGTCATTCAGATATTTGGTAGCTAATTATGTAGCTAATAGCAAATGTAAATAGAGGTACTGTCGTAGTGCAACTTCAAAAGTCAACCTGAGTTTAATGTTTCATTTTTAAAGAAAACCTCGTGGAATTTCTCTACAAATATCAGGCAGAAGAACGGACGATTGAGTCCGTTCAAACAATTACAGACTGAATTATGGAACTCATTTTTCTCAAGGATTTTATATGCGTCTTTTTAAAATTTGTCTCATTTTAAAACAAAATGTATAGTTTTATTTTTATACGTTTATTTTCTGTTGTTGCTGTTTTATTTCATATCTTCCACTCAACTTAAAAAAGGACCAAAAGTTGTTTTATTTTTCTTGGGAATTACCGGTACTTCCTAATGTCTCAAGAAGAGAACATACATGCTGTTGTTGGAAAATGAGTATGTTCTAAGTAAAAACATTTGTGGATGAATTTGACGGCGCTCCTCTAAGTGCAGCTTAAAGGGGACAAAAAATGTTTTTCAATCTGCTTTCCAGTCATTTTCACAACCCAGCTAGTAAAATAAAGTAAAACTACAGTGTATATGCTTTGGATTTCTTTAGGTACCATGCTTGGCATAAAGCTGTGTAACATTTAAAATGGCAAACTGTAAGAAGTATTGTTTATCTTTCATGGAAACATTTGAAAACGGAGAGAATAAAACAAAACTGCCTCCACTGATTTTGTTTGTCTTTTCTAATCTTGTTTTCGTCAAGTCAAAATCCTTCCAAAGACTTTTGGAGTTAAAGTCAGCTTTTAATAAATGTAGTACACAGGATGACTTGTTAAGTCAGGCAGCATGGCGGCAAAGTTGGTAGAGCTGCTGCCTCTCAGCGAGCAGGTTCAGTTCAAATACTGGTCCGGGGGTCTTTCTGGGTGGAGTTTGCAGGTTTGTTCTCTCCGTGCATGTGTGGGTTTTCTCAAGTTTCCTCCCACAGACCAAAAACATGCATGTTGGACTGATTGGTAACTAAATTGTCTATAGGTGTGAGAGAGTGAACGGTTGTTTGTCTCCATGTGTCCCTGTGATGGACTGGAGACCTGTCCAGGGTACCACCTCGCAGAGCAATAGCTGGACATGGGCACCAGTGACCCCCATGACCCGAAAAGGAAGAACAGAGCTGGCCCCAGCCTCCACGGGGCCCTAAGTGAAATTTGGTTTGGGGCCCTCTATTTCTGCTAATAATGTAGATTACTGTAACCAACAGATGATCAGATCATTCACCCACCTAACACACTGCAACTCTGACAGCCCTGTTTACATGATCCTATATCATCTAGTGCAGAGGTGTCAAACTCCTTTTCATTTTGGGCACATCAAGCTCATGAATGTCCTCAAAAGGCCGGACATGACGGAATGCATTGATAAAACTATTAACAAACTGGTCAAATATAACTTTCTCTGCATTCGATGACTACTAAAAATTTAATTTTTGAGTGATTTGGCATTATAAACATAAAAACGGATTTGATTTGACTGATAAAAGAATGTGTTGAAGCAATCAACTGTTATCTTGACTTGAAGTTCTGTCTCTGTGGCCCTCTAGGGTATAGAGAGCCACAGGAATGGTTATGGCTGGCCAGATTTGGCCCACAGGCCTTGACTTTGACACATTGGTCAATAGTGGTACTAAAAGTAACCACAACAAAAAAATTATTATTTTTTTTTCATTCAACCTTTATTTAGGCAGGTTAATCTGATTGAGCCTCGAGGACTCATTTACAAGAAAGACCTGGCTACAAACTAAAGAATGACGACAACAGCAACAGTAGATTTTCCTTGAACAATCAACAATAGACAATCATAAGAGAGAAATACAGTTTTTTTTAAACAAGTTAAAACAAAGATGTCAAAGTAGCAAAACAGACAGATTATAAGGTAGATGTAGAAAATCAACAACAGGAACATGTCTGCATTGGTTCTTGCCAGGATTCCAAGATTCTTAAAGCCAT
>JBBPBX010043429.1:0-27924 GCA_038048925.1 Garcialebias charrua | reverse complement strand
GATTTTGAGCATTTAAACACAACTACAACACAACTAACGTTGATCAGCAACAGATAAAAACGCCACGACCTTGTGTGGGGCCACACCGAAGCAAAGCTGCAGGTCGCAAACACAGCACATGAAGAAACACGTCATGTACTCAAAAGATAAATTATGGAATGAAAGGTGTAAAATGGTACTCACCTCCAAACGGATTGTAACCTGATGGTGTAAGGGTGGGTGAACATCAGTTTGAAGAGCTTTCTTGGAACATCGTGGCTCTTCTATGCTAATGCTATGTTGCTAATCGCTAATCCAACCCCTGAACTCTGGAGGGGGAGTGACCTGGGAGTGACCTTCTCGGGGGAGTGGCTCCACTTTTATACTGAGGCAGCAGAGGCTGTGACGACATCGTGCGAAAATTAATGACTGTGCGAAACGT
This sequence comes from Garcialebias charrua, assembly GCA_038048925.1. Taxonomy (NCBI): domain Eukaryota; kingdom Metazoa; phylum Chordata; class Actinopteri; order Cyprinodontiformes; family Rivulidae; genus Garcialebias; species Garcialebias charrua. The sequence continues at coordinate 27,503 of JBBPBX010043429.1, read as the reverse complement.
AAACTAATGAGAAAATCAGGGTGCAATACCACAGTTCAACCCATAGGACTACAGATACTCGTTTTTAGTGCGTGCCCACTCCACTCGGGGCCTGGCCACCTCGTGGTCATTGTTCAAGGGTGTACCAGTGGCAGACATCTGTGCAGCTGCGAACTGGAGCTCTACAAATACGTTTGCAAAGCATTACAGTTTGGACCTTACTGCGTGTGATGTCACTCAGGCTGTCCTTTCTAACACACAGTAGAGAGCGGCCTTGAGATGCCTATAAAGGCGGACGTTCACACTAGGATGCATTTTACTGAGCATTTCAAGGGCGTGAGTGAATTACGTTCCCATAGCATCTATGTTGCACCGAGTGACTGACTGATAAGGGAACTGAAAGTTATGCACCATAATAGGGCTGGGCCATATCATATCGTTACCGGTAATACCGGTATAAAAAGCTTGCCCGGGCAAAAACCTTATATCATGATATGCTAATTTCATGACGTAATACGTCAGGGCGCCCCGCCCCTTAACACCCGAGCAACTGCGCACCTCCCCTCCACCAGTCTACTGGTGTAAAACGCTAATTAGTTACTGCTAAAATGTTAAAAACAACGCGCGCGTCTCAACTTCTCTCCTCCCTGCAGGCACAGACAGCTGTCCCCTCCTCCCCCGCCTCCCGAGCAGCACCGAGCTGCTCCGGTGCTGCTCGGAGCAGCGTGTCCCCGCTGTAAACTGTGTAAACACGCGCGGCTCCACATCACTCCATCAGAGACAGTTCAGTTAAAAAAATGAATCAGAGGAAGCATATGACACGTTCCTGCATGATGAAGCTGAAACATGAAGGTCAGCTGATCAACTTGTAGAAGTTACAGCTCATTTAAAGGAGCTGTATGTAACATTTTTTATAAACATATTTCTTCACTCTGCCACATCTCCTGACAGACTGATGTTAGCCAGGTAATCTCTGAAAAAAAAATACTTTAAAAATGATCTGTTATTTAGATTGAAAAAGTCTGCACAAAATATAGATTAAAAAAACCACCACAAAAACTAAAGTGCAGGTGTAGTTTTACTTGGAGACTAAATACTTTACTAAATAAAGTAATTTCAGTAAAATTACCCCTTGTTGTTTTTTAAAATTTTATATAATACTGCAAAGCAACATGTTAAGTTAATTTTGTCAAATAAAAACATTTGATTTTTGTGGGGGGTTATATCACGAAATTTATCGTTATCGTGATAATACTCTGAAATATCACGATATAATTTTTGAGCCATATCGCCCACCCCTACACCATAACTCATGTTCCCTGAAGGAAGGGAACGAGGTGCAACATACTTGGCCCTTTTCAATGCTGAAAGCTCAGTGAAGTGCATTTTGGAGGAAGTAGGATGGGCGTCAGCACCTTAAATACCCAGAGGGTGGGGTCTCTGGCGTGACGCTGACGCCCTTGCCGTAAAGGCGTGATTGTATTCCTTCAGTTAATCGCGCGGAGCGCAATTTCCCATAGCATCTATGTTGCACCTCGTTCCCTTCCTTCAGGGAACATGAGTTATGGTGCATAACTTTCAGTTTTTTGTGTGCACTATCAGTTAATTTTGGATTAAACTACTGTTTCTATCTAAATGTCACATTTTTCATTACAGTATTAGGTTTTTAAAGATCGTTTCCTGTCTTTTTCATTACTTGTTTTTGTTTACTGTATTTTTAAAAGATCCAGGTATTTTGGGCAGAGATGAATTTTATTTGCAACAAATTCATCTACTAATGTTTGAAGCATGTGTGAAAATTAAAAGTTCTCAAGGTGCTTCATTTGTGAATCAGTAAAGTCTTTGTCAAAAGAAATGTCAAGCTCCAGGTGCTTCAGTTGGTGTCGCTGAAACCAAAACACAGGCTTGGTGATGTGGATTTTTAAGGCTTTGACTGGGCTTTATGTTTGCCTTAAGGTAAATAAGATTGTGTCCCACCTCTCTTAACATAACAGGACCAACCTTGTTACTGTGAAGATACTAATAAGTAGGGGTGTAACGGTACGCTAAAATCACATTTCGGTTCGGTTCAACTATAAGGAGGGCTCGGTTCGGTTTATTTTCGGTTTATTTTCGGTACAAAAAATAAAAATTGACTAAATAAAGACTTACAAAATGTTTATTTTGAAAATATGCCAAAAATATGTTTGTATTGTATTGTAGTAATGAATAAAAGTGACCCATTTGGATGATATTTTAAATAAACTGCACTCTACAATAAATAAAATATTAACAATAATAAAATCTTAATAAATACAATAACAGTCAGAACCAGAACAATAAGCAGCAACAGACTGTTTACAATCTAACTAATCAAGTTTTTGTCCAGTAGCAGCAGTGTGGCTGTATTTGTCCTCATTACTGTACTCACAACTTCTTCTTGGTGGGACAGGTCCTGGAAAAGTTCAGAGTTCAGTTCAGTCATCACACACTTCTTAGCTGCAGGTGATCTCTGGTGGATGACTGGAAATAAAACGCAAGAGATAAAAAAAATAAGTTAATAAGATTATGATTTTAAATAAAAAAGATTATTTAGATAATAATAATAATAATAAAATAACAATACCTCTTCTTGAACGGTTGAATCTCTCCCTCAACATCATCAACATAATCAGGGCAGGGCGATTATGAGCTCCAGGACTTGTTGACAATATCAGTTTTTTCATAAAGAGCTGAACTTTTTGACTTAAGTGTTGACGTGATGAATGTCTCATAGCGAGGATCAACTGCGCATAAAAAATATTCAGACGCACCCGAGCGCTTTAAACAACTGCGCACCTCCCCTCCACCAGTCTACTGGTGGAAAACGCTAATTAGTTACTGCTAAAAATGTTAAAAACAACGCGCGCGCGTCTCAACTTCTCTCCACCCTGCTCTGCAGGCACAGACAGCTGTCCCCTCCTCCCCCGCCCCGCTCCAAGCAGCTCGGTGCTGGTAAGGAGCCAGGTAATCTCTGGAAAAAAAAATACTTTAAAAATGATCTGTTATTTAGATTGAAAAAGTCTGCACAAAATATAGATTAAAAAAAACACCACAAAAACTAAAGTGCAGGTGTAGTTTTACTTGGAGACTAAATACTTAGTAATTTCAGTAAAATTACCCCTTGTTGTTTTTTAAATTTTTTATATAATACTGTAAAACAACATGTTAAGTTAATTTTGTCAAATAAATACATTTGATTTTTTTTGGGTTATATCACGAAATTTATCGATATCGTGATAATACTCTGAAATATCACAATATAATTTTTGAGCCATATCGTCCACCCCTAGTTTGTGTTATTGATCTGGACCGATTTAAATTACCTAATGAAGTTGTTTAACTGCAGCTGCTGTGTTGTAGCGTTGTTTGTAACAGCTGCTTTTTCTTCGTTCACGTTCGGATGAAGTCGTTTCAAACGAGTTCACGTTAGACGTGTTGCTGCTGCAGAGCCAGTCTTGTGAAACAACGTCCACACACACAGCTTTTTGTGCTCGTCTTTTAACGTAGTGAGGGTGGGGGGTCTGGGATCTGGCCTTGTGGGGCATTGGGGCTGGTGGGGGGGGTTGGGGTTTGGGGCGCCGGGGGGTTGGGGCTGCTTGGGCGGGGAGGACCCTGTCTTCGACCTGGGGAGGACCGGGGGGGTTCTGGGGGATGTCTGCTAGGGGCGGCATGCGGGCCCACGGGTGGTCGGTAGCGGCGGTCATGGGTCACCGGTCGGTGACCCGGCTGTGCTGGGGTGGTTTCGGGGCGGGTGCCGGGGGCTTGGGACTCTGGGGGCGAGTCATCCCCGGGCTTGGACCTGGTGGGGATCGGGGGGTCTTGGGCTCTGGCGGGCGGGTCGCCGGGTTATGGGCTGGCTGGCGCTCTGGTGCCCGGCTCTGGCCGGGGGCCCTCGGCTCGCTGGTGGGTTGGGGGTTCATGTGCTGGGGGGTTGGATGTCTGGGGGCGTGACTGGTGGCCAATGGGAGGGGGCGGGCAAACCCAGCCTGGGTGTCTAATGTGTTATATGTTCTGAAAGTTATTAATATGAAGGGTGGGTGTAGTATTTCTTCTGGGGTGGGGACCAAGTGGATGTCCTTGATGATGGTCTTGGACTATGCTTGGCCGGTGAGCGGGCCCTGGTTGGGGCCTGTTCTCAGTGCTTCCTGGCTCTGTCGGCGGTTGGGCGGGCGCTCTTGGTAGTGTCGTCCTTGTGGGATTTTTTTTGTCTTCTTGGACGGCGGGCTGACTGCGGTTCGCAGGGGTCGTGGCGGCCCTGGTGGGTGTGGGCTGTTGGTTCTGCTTTGGCGGCCCTCGGGGCCGTGTCCCTCTCTGGTCTTGGCTCAATGGCCTGGCGGTCGGAGAGGTGTTTCCACTACCTCGCTCCTTGGGTGGACCTTGGCGAACTGGGGGGGGGGTACGCAGGGTCAGCGGGGGAGCTGACTCGCTGTGGGAGCATTGTTCCTGCAGATATTTTCTCCCCATCCCTCACCACGCACCTCCGCCCTCTTCATCTTAAATTAATACATGTAGGGAATTTGAGTCTCGGGTGTGCTGCAATGGTTCTACATCTCTGTTGTACAGAGCACCTGGGACTCAATTTTATATACACTTTAGACATTCATTCATAAACATCTTCATAAAAGTCACATATAGGGAAGGAGTGAGCACATGGTTATGGGTGGCGGGATGACATCACTCTCGCCCCCATTCCTGTGCTCACTCAACATTATGCATTTAGACAATAAGGGCCTGGGTTAGAGTTGGAGTGGAGGGGAAACTGGTATAATGCCAGCCTTTGCTCCTTCTCTTTCCCTTTTAATTACACTTTAGAACAACACTCACCAACAGTACATTTGGGGACGGGGGTGTGTGTGTCGGGGTCTTGATTTGTTAATTTCGATTTTATTTATTTATGTATTTATTTATATATATATATATATATTTATTTATTTTTCTCTTACCCCCCCTGGTTGCCTGGCGGACATTCTGGGGGTGGGCTGTCAGGGGTTGTGCTGGGGTGTGGGGGGGTTCGGGGCCTGCGGGTTCGCCGTGGGCGGGGCTGGCAGTGCGCTCCCCCTGGGGCTGCTTGGACTCGGGTGTCCTGTCCTGTCGGCAGGGCGCGGGGTGGGCCGGATCTTGGATGTCTGCTACTCTCCACCCCAGAATGAATGGGCCTACCTCCTGGGTTTGGATGTGGGCTGCCCCACGCAGGGAGCAGGTACATGTCTTGGACCTAGGGGGTATAGAGTGTGCATCGGGATTATGAATGGAACATGTCGTTATTGTTTGTCTTTCTGTGACTGAGGGTGAGGATGAGGGTGGGTCTGAATGAGTATATCTGTGTATGAATGTTTAAGTGTCAGGCTGGGTTTTGGACTGCCCCCTCTCTGATACTTCCGAGGCTACTTAGTGTCGCGCTCCTGCCACGTGGCCCCCCCTGGTGGGTGTTCCCTTGCCTGCGGGCGTGCTTGGGGCCCTCACTATCTGGGGTTGGGCGCTTGGGCGTTTGTCGGCACGGCCTGGTGGCTGCTTGGTGGGGCTCGTGCCCTCTGGTCCGGTCGGGTCTGGGCCTGAGGGGTGGGCGTCCCCGGTGCCCGGGCCTCGGTGACCGGCCCTGGGGCTACGTCGGTGCAGCGGGCTCCGGCGGGGGCCTGTGAATTTGTCGCGGGCGACACCGGGGGGTCATTGTATGTGGTCGCTGGTAGGGGTTCGTCCGGTTCTTCCCCTTGGTAGGATCTGGGGAGTGGGCTAGTGGCTCGTCCTGTTCGGGCAGTCCTGGGGACTCTGGGCTCGGGGTCCTTCCTGGGGTCTTGGGCTTTGATCGCTCCTTCGTCTGCCTCGGGCTTTGGGGGGACGGATCTCTGATGCTTCACAGTCGCTACTAAATGTTCTATTGGAGGAACCTTATACACTTATGCATGCTCACAACCACACACAAATGGATGCAGGGATGTATATATAGATATATGCAGATATGTAGATGGGTATATAAATGAATATAAAAGTATATGTATGTATACTACTGTATATATATATTTGTAGATATGTAGATGGGTATATAAATGAATATAAAAGTATATGTATGTATACTACTGTATATATATATTTGTAGATATGGGTATGTGTATTTATAGAATTCTACTGCAAGCTCATGAATATTATTAGTCTTTATGCATGTATGTTCCATTGTTGTGTTCTGTCATGTGCTTTGCAGGATTGTGGACGGAGGTTGGGTGTGTTTGCCTTGTGCTCTTTTGGTTGATAATTGTTGATTTGTTGTCTTACTTTCTCTTTTCTTTCTTTCTCTCTTTAAAAAAAAAAAAAAATATATATATATATATATATATATTGGAGTGAGAGGATGGCTAAAAGGTGTGAAGGGAGGCCATCTATAAATGGAAAAAAAAAAAAAAAAACAATGTCCTGGATGACTGAGAATCTTCACCAGCAGTTGAACAGACCAACATTAAAGCACAATTTGCAGCGACAGATGTTTTTTCCCTAATGCTACGTTCACACCGAACGCGTTTTGAGCTGCAGGAGCGGCCGGTTTACATGCAAAGTCAATGGGCCTCTAGGGGTTGTGCGTCGCGTCACGTCCGTTTTGAGCGGCGCAGAAAGGGGCGGCAGAGCGTTTTCCATGCAGTGCCCGCGGCAGCCGCCACCGCTCGAGTTGAAAAATCTGAACTTTTGCCACTCAACGCGTCTTGACAACCAATCAGGGAGAGTCAGCTATGTGATGCGGTAACGAGGGGACGGATGTTGCGCAAGTGTGACGTATTGTTTGTGAGACACAGAAACAACCCGCAAATTCGTGTTCAAGTATGGAGGAAAAACTCATCGTTGCTATGTGTTCCCATCCAGTCCTTTACGACCCAGACACGGCGCCTTGCACGTCGTCGGCATGCTACTTAACTCAGTAAATACATTAAGCCAATTGTCTCCAGTTCATCCGCCATTTTGAGAACAGACAACAACAAAACATCAGACCGGAAAAAGAATCAAGACGCTCCTCCCACACCCCGCCGCCACCGCCGCTGCTGCTTCTCGTTCCGGTCTGAACACCAGTGCATCCAGTGCGTCCAACTTGAGGCGTTCCGCGCTTTTTGGCTGCTCAAAACGTGTTCGTGTGAACGTAGCACAATGTAATTGGAGATATCCACTGCACACTACTAGGAGTATAAATCACCGGCTTTACCACAATACAGTATTATATTGATTTGTTTGTATGACTATAGGATTTTTCTCTATATCACAAAGTCTGTCACAATAGGATTTTGATTATTTTTGATTCACAAGTCTGCAATCAATATATTGTGATATCAAATGCCCATCTCATTTACATATAAATTTACAAAAACAATTTAAATATGATTTAACTATTTATTTTTGTTATTACAGGCACCAGGCATTTAAATAAAACACCTTTTTCTTAATTAATGAAAAAAAAATCAAAATAAATGATCTGTTCAGTATACAGTAGTCTCACATTTCTCATGTTAAAGTGCATTTTTTAAACCAGTTAACTTAAAAGTGCCCTGATAACCTTAAGTTATAAAGAAACAAAAATAGATATTGAGCATACATAACATGGCTATCACTGCTGTGTTTCTTCTTCAGGTGAATGGACAAATTTGTTGTTTCCCAAGTATTTTAACTCACATTGGCACCTGTTGCGTATGACATGAGTTATGTCTGTTGAGACGTCCTACTGTTGGAATATAAAAATCAAAATATTTCCACAGAGTTTATTTAAATCCAGCAGGAGAGTGAATTTCATTATCTGTGTTTTCTGCCTCGGCTGATATGTTGCAGAGGCGGCTGCAGAGCACAGCCATGCACGGAAATGGTGACACAGACGTGCCTTGGGAATTTCAAAATAAAAACATACTTTAAAGATGACGATATTAATCAATGTTTTAGTTTTGCCATGATATTTTTTATTTGATTTGATTTATTGATTCATTCATTTTATAATAATAAAAAACACAAAATAAAACAATTTAACACACAGATAACAGATTGTGATTAATTAATGATATAACTGAATCATTAATCATTTAATCAATATATCAATTTAAATCGATGTATTGTTACACCACTACTGTACACACATTGTTATAAAAGCACCCTCACATGATGAATTGGTTTATTTAAAGGGTGTTAACAGGAAGCATTTTCATTCAATCAGTGTGCAAATTACATGTGATGAGCAAAAGAAACGCACCAATATTGTGGCGAGGTGACCTGGTTCAACGCACGATTCACTCGTTCTAATACACAGCATGGTTAAGAACAGATGTGGCTGGCATGGTGCAGGATAGGGTGCTTCTTGGCGACTAAATTAATTTAATCATCCCAATATTAACCCCCCCCCCCCATGAGCATAAAACATGTGCACCCCCACATATCATCTTGCCTTCATCATATCATTACTAGTCAGTGATTCAAGTGGGTAACTTCCTGTTTCGGGCTGATTAAACTACAGTTTCAGAGCATTCTACCAACCCAATTGTCTCTGTGTCAGTAGTATGCTAGTTGTGTCACTAAACATGTGTAACAAGTGACCTCAGCCTTTCTCCAGCACACTGCTGTGTTTATTTACAATAACAGTGTCATCCACATTCGTGGCGATGGGCAGTTGTCCTCCGCTTCTCATCCACCTTGATGTCTGACCATTTTTTCTTAACTCCTGAGGGTGTGCACTGCTCTGACCTCACAGCATTTACACACACACATAGGCGCACACGCACTTCAAAGCATTCTGTTTTTTCCCACATTTAGACATGCTTTTTGATAGTGTAGAGCAGGGGTCACCAACGTGGTGCCCACGAGCACCTGGTTGCCCGCAGGGACACCTTGAGGTGCCCACTGGGCATGTTCTAAATATAGCACTCATCAAGGAGCACCACGTAAAAATCATCATTACGGTAATTAGATTTTTAAATTTAAGAAATAACATTTGCAACGATGTACATTTGAAATGAAAATTATTACTAGGGATGCACTGATCCACATTTCTCACTTCCGATCCGATACGTATTAACTCAGTATCGACCGATACTTTTCCGATCCGATACTGTTCAGGTATGTGACTCTGTATAATGAAACTTTTGCACCCAAACTATTCATTTTAACCTTGTGTGAGATAAACCCAATGAAGACACTTTTAAGCCTTGCAATAAGGAACCCACTGACTTTAACAGCACACAGGACAGGAGGCAATTATACCACACACATGTCCTCCTTACTCATGGTGCAGCTGAAAAAACTAAAAAAGTGCTAAGCATGATGGGAAAGACAACACAGCACTCCCCTTAACCAATAAGAGAGTGGATTATAGCTGGAAAACAGATTTAGCTGGAAAACTTTTCCAGCTAAATCTGGAAAACTAAAAACAACAGTAGCTCATGGCTCACTGCTAAAGCTGGAAAACTAAAAAAACGCTAAGCATTATGGGAAAGACAACAAAATCCACTCTCTTATTGGTTAAGGGGAGTGGCTGTGTTGTGTTTCCCATCATGCTTAGCGCTTTTTTAGTTTTTTCAGCTTTAGCTGGACAAACTATTGGTTATAACTATTGGTTATAATGGGAAAGACAACAAAATCAACTCTCTTATTGGTTAAGGGGAGTGGCTGTGTTGTCTTTCCCATCATGCTTAGCGCTTTTTTTGTTTTTTCAGCTGCACCATGAGTAAGGAGGACATGTGTGTGGTATAATTGCCTCCTGTCCTGTGTGCTGTTAAAGTCAGTGGGTTCCCTGTTGTAAGGCATAAGAGTGTCTTCATTGGGTTTATCTCACACAATGTTAAGAAGTGCAGTTACAGAATGTGATTGAACACAAGAGCTCTTTCAAGCTGGATCGGAAAAGTATCGGCAGGTTTGATCCGATACCGGATACTTAAATAATGTTGGTATCGGAGACCGATACCGGATTGGATCGGCCCCATCCCTAATTATTACTAAAATTTTAAAAAGAGTTGTATGTATACAGTTTAGCAATCTTGCCTGGGGTCAAAGTTCAGAATCAGACCACTCCCATCTCTGCAGCGGGGCAAGCTCCAAGCTAGTTTTACCTCCCAGAGGGGAAAAATGGCAGAAAAACGTAAGAACACACATTTGCACAGTGACCGGGAGGAAAAGGTCTTTCAGTGTTGAAAGACAAGTGTGTCTGTGTCTCATTAGTGGCTGTGACGACAGCAAAACACAACAAGGAGCGACACTTCATCAGCTAACACGCTAGCTTCAGCCCCCTGGTGGCTCACAACAGGCAGATGTTTCTCATGAGGCATTTTCAGGTGTGGAGCTCTTTAAAGAAGTAATGATGAAATATGTGATAAATAATTTGTTTAAAAACAGTAAAAGATGTGATGATTAGTTAAAATGGTTTTATATGTACAACACTTTGTTGCAGTTGTGGTCGTTTTGAAAGGCTTTATAAATAAAGTATTATTATTAAAAATGCTGAGGATCAATACTTATGTCACATGATTCATTTAAAAATGTTACTTTATTATATTACATTACTGATATTTTCTATCAGCAAGAGTTAAGAGATATTCTGAAATGTTACAAACACAACAGTTAGTGCAAACAGGGCTTGACTGGAAGATTTTATTCTTAATAGGTTCTTTAAAAATGTTTACAAATTTGTTAATAGTAAAAGGCATATTTTGAATGAATGTTACAAATGTGTTCATTCCTACAAAACAGTTAATAAAATCCAATAATTCTCAGTCGGGTCATCTGGACAGTTTCTTTTTTATAGAAACGTTTCACCCTCTATCTGGAGGGCTTCAACAGTCAGAGGAGTTCCAGCAAACTGTTTCCCCCACGTGGGGGACAATTAAAACAGTCTGGGACCACATTTCAGTCCTAATTTCATAAACTATTTTACCTTGGGACAACAAAAACAATAAAAATAAAATAAAAAGGGTGTGACAGCAGCTTTAGAGACTCAGGCATTTTATGGTAAATACAAATAATTTAAGAGAAGCAAACAGCCAGACCTCGAAGCACCCTACTTACCACATAACTTCTCCATGCAGACTATAAACTGACACGTCAGTCACGTTTATTTAATTTAAGAAATGAATCACACAAGTACATCATCAGTAAGAATTATTGGAAGCAACGACAAAAGCAGATGTATGCGTCACCTGAAAGACGATGGCTGGCAGTGTGGTCTGGTAGTATCCATCTTGATCCGCCTCAGGCTCGGTTTCTTTCTGCCAGTCCTTTTTATCGGTGTCCAGAGCTTTTCGCAGCCAGCCAGTTATATTAGACTGAAAACATCCAAATGGTATAAAAATGAAAACCCAGCATCTTGACATGCCACTACTGTACCTTATTTACGAGCATCTCCACCTCACATTTTGTGAAGTTTCTTTTTTCCCTATGCAGATGTGATTTTTGATTGTGCAGAGAGGAGACATTAAAATTCAAATATAGAGGACTTTTAATGACTCTAAAATCTTTTTAGTATTGCACTTATGTAAATACAATTTAAATCAACCTAAAAACATAGGGGCATCGTCCTAATGCAGTGTTTCCCCTACCCATATCCAAGCGGGGCACCACGCCCCGTCAACAGAACCGAGCACGCCACCTACCGAACCGAACTACGCTCACTCCCCCACCATTCGTCAGCACCGACATAGTGCTAAGCTAGCAGCGCACAATACAGGCATGCAAGCTAAAAAGTTAAAGGCAGCACTCACCTGCCTCTTCCTTCATGCAGAACCCTCATGCCGAATCCCACCCCCCACCCCACCTCAAAAACTGTTGGTACAAACAGCTCGCAGCTCAGCTGTGTCTCTGTCTGTCCCCGCCCATCGAAAACTGTTGGTACAAACAGCTCGCAGCTTAGACATGTGTCCCCACCCCGACAGACCAACATCACGGACGAGATGAGCGCCCCACCATGGCAAGTTATCAAGGGGAAACACTTTAATGAGACAACAGATCCTGGGGATCTGCTCCCAAATCTGAACAAGGGCATCACATAGGTCCTCAGAGGTCAGTCAGGGGTGTAGGCTGGCAGTGTCCGAGGGACAGAAAAAGAATCAGAATCAGCATCATCTTTATTGTCATTGCACCAAATGACAAGAAAATTACATTTCAGTACAGCCCATTAGCCCATGGGAAACGTTGGCTTTTTCTTTTAGACAGGAAAAGAGAAAAACGGGGGAAAGGGGAAGTATTAAAAAAAATCATCTCACATTGTGTCCTAGACGGGACACAGTGTGAAAGTTGTAAAAAGGAAGGACGACGAAGGTGGTGAGTTTGTCCGTGGACATGGCAGATAGTCTTCATAGTCCTGATAAGAGCTGGTACAGTGTCTTTCAGCTGGCTCAGCTCTGACACAGGTCCACAGATGTCCTTGGGAAGGGAGCGGGTAGGAGAGGGGGGAGCAGAGCATCTTGTTCACATAACATGCAGGAGAGTTTGAGATAGTTGGCCATTTCAAGGCCGACATGGGAGGAGCCAGATTTAGAAAACTGTTATTTGGGTCAGGCCAACTCTGCTTGATTTCTGTCTGCCTTATAGTTCTACTGGTACGTCTCAATGGCAACTTCAAACTAGGGACGTGAATCTCTCAGTGTCTGGCAATTCAATTTGATTCTGATTTTTGGTGTCACGATTCAATTCAAATTTGATTTTTTGATTCAGTAACAATTGTTTTATTGAAATGGTCATAAATTTTGTTTTAGTTATGTAACGGACAAGATGAAAAAAATTAAACAATGTAAACAAATAAAACATTTATTTAAAACAATAATTTTAGGTTATTTACTGTATCAAATCTTTTTGCATCACTTTATAGTTATACCAAAAATAAGAAAAAATACAGGAGTGCATAACATTCTGTAACTTAAATTACCAGCATTAGGTGAGCTTAGTTGCCCGGATTTAAAAAATAAATAAATAAAATAAAAAATAAAAATCTAGGAACGAATAATTCATCCATCCATCCATCCATCCATCCATCCATGCATCCATCCAGCCAATATCATTACCCACTTCTTCCTTTACGGGTCACAGGTGCTCACATACAGCCATCACTGTGCAAGAGGCAGGGGACACACCCTGAACAGGTCGCAAGTCCATCACAGACAAATAATTCAAAATATATAAATTCAAAAGTAAACAGCCTATCATAGTGCATTAACCTTTAACTCAACATAAAATACAGACTTCATTTTTTTAACCATATTGCTCTAACATTTGTTCTATTTTCAAAACGTAAACTACGGTAATATGAAATATACAGGCTTCACAGTATTAACCATATTAATTCATATTTGGTAAAATTTTTACAAAATTTCAAAACCTACAAAAATGCACAAAAACTCTTCTGAACTGTAATTTATAAACATAAATTGTATAATTTAGAACTGGCTCCAGGAGATGTGTCTCATCTGTCCTCTTCAACCTGTTAAAAAGACAAATTACATTAAGTTTGTTGTACAACTTGTTTATAAAAGTTTTAGTATAATATGAGAAAAAACTGTTACCTTTGAACTGCAGCTGGGAGCATCAGCTTCTCCCAGTTTATTCTGTTTCATGGTGGAGTTGTGATGCAGCTTTATCTCTAAAAAAGCTACGTGAAGGAATAACGTGCGTTTGGTCCAGTGTATTAAAAATACACCTAAACCACTCGCCTTCCACTGAGCTGTCTGCTCGTAAATCCTTTGTGATCTAGCAGGAGCTGGAGAGGGAAATCTTCACAGCCTTTGGGGGCCAAGATGGTGTAGGGGCAGGGCAGCCGACTGGGGACCCGAAGGTCCCGGGTTCAATCCCTAGTCATCGCACATCTTGTAGTGTCTCTGAGCAGGACATCCTATCCCAGCTGCTCCCCAGGCACCCTCCATAGCTGCCCACTGCTGCACTTGGTAGTGGGTGAGCTAAATGCAGAGAGCAAATTTCACCATTGTATGGGAACATACAATGATGACATACATACGCATTATTACTGTTTAATCCATTTAAACTTAATTAAATTTTAATTTTATTTTAGATGTTTTTATATAGGGAACTGTTTAATCCTAATTAAATTTTAGTTTTATTTTAGCTGTTTTTATATAAAAGTCCAACCAAGGACTAGGTTTGCGTTTGCAAATTAGCCTGTGGCTAGAAAACCTTTGTGCAAAACAATGGTTGCTTCGTTTTTAACATGTAACATTGTTTATTGTGCTGTCCTTGTTCAAATAAACTTGAATGAATGAATGAATTAATATTATTATCAGCTGGAAGTTTGTTGCAGAGCTAGCTGGTCGGCTGCTTCACTTTCATCTTCCGCACATTTTGTCGTATTTCCAAAATACTGTACCGCAATTTTATTTTACACTTCCTGCAAATGACCATGCTCTTCTTAAGCTCTGTCTTCTCTCGGAACATTGCAGGATCTGAAATGATTTTTAAAGACGAAGGAGCAAGTTGAATTGCGCTGTCCTCCTGCTCCATGCTAGCAGGCTCCATTCAAATAAAGGGAGTTGGCTAACTAGCTTGCTGTACGGTGGCCTACACGGCCAAATTCTACGGTGGCTGAGCAGACACGTAATGCGATATGCAGTACGCTAAAGAGTAGGAGCAGAAAAAACAAAACTTAAACACATTTTAAAATCTATTTATGGGCATTTAGAATCAATTCAGAATTGCCAGGACTAGGAATCTGGATTCTTTAATAATTCCATTTTTTTCTGCACCCCTACTTCAAACAGCCAAATTTTGTGGTCAACACCGTCGGGCCAAGCTTGAAGCTTCTCCAAGGTTGAGTCTTTCTTGCCAGGGAGTTTCAGAAGCTGCAAGTGGTCTGCTATTCTCAGAAATCGCGTCCAGCTTACGGCTGAAGCAAAAGAGGTGTTTTATTGGATTTAGGTCAGACAAGTCTGAAGGCCAGGCTATGGCATCAATTACTTAATCTTCCAGCAACTGTCTGCATGCTCTCACCACGAGACCGGGCATTGTCACGCTCACTGAGAAACCAGGATACACTGGTCTGACAATAGGTCCAACATCTGACACGGTTGAGTCAGGTCCTCTGGACTAATTCTTCTTTGTTGAAAGGTTTGTCTTTTATCCAAAAGACTTCAGTCTGTAGAGCCGCAACAAACTCAGTCTTATAAGCAGCACACTCAAGAGAAGTTGGACTGCATGGACAGTCTCCAGGGTTGAGGTTCTGCTTTATGCTACCATTAGTGATAAAGACTAGGGCTGGGCCATATCATTTCGTTCCCGGTAATACCGGTAAAAAAAAAAGCTTGCCCGGGCAAAAAAGTTATATCATGAAATGCTAATTTCATGATGTAATACGTCAGGGCGCCCCGCCCCCTTAACAACTGACCGCTTCAAACGACCAAACCGAACTGCGCACCTCCCCATCACCAGTCTGTACTGGTGTAACGATAGCTAAAATGCTAAAAACAAACAACGCGTCTCAGCTTCTCTCCCCACTGCTCTAAACTGCAGGTACAAAGAGCTGAACTGTCTCCCCCTCCTCCCCACCCCTCTCTGAGCAGCCGCTGTGGGCTGGTCTCCCTCGCTCTAAACTGTCGGTAGAAACACGCGCTGCTCAATTCTCCAATAGGCAGGTGATCAGAGACAGATCAGTCAGAAAAAAGAATCAGGAATGAATCCTTCCTGCATGAATAGATGAAACTGAAACACCAACAAGCTTCAGGGTCAGCTGATCACCTTGTTACAAGTTCTGGAAGTTATAGCTCATTTAAAGGCAACATATATTTTGTTGTAGGTTTCATTTACGCTCAACAGATCTTAAGCTTCATTTTATTTAGTTGTTTTAGGAAACTACACCTGCACTTTAGTTTTTGTGGTGGATTTTGTTGATCGATATTTTGTGCAGACTTTTTCAATCTAAATAACAGATCATTTTAATTTTTTTATTTTTATACTTGGAGACTGAATACTTTAATAAATGAAGTAATTTCAGTAAAATTACCCCTTGTTTTTTTATTTTATTTTATATAATACTGCAAAGCTTAAAGCCTCTTAAGACTCTTAAGCCTCCCTGGTAAGGTCTATTCAGGGGTTCTGGAGAGGAGGGTCCGTCGGATAGTCGAACCTCGGATTCAGGAGGAGCAGTGTGGTTTTCGTCCTGGTCGTGGAACACTGACCAGCTCTACACCCTCAGCAGGGTCCTGGAGGGTGCGTGGGAGTTTGCCCAACCAGTTTACATGTGCTTTGTGGACTTGGAAAAGGCATTCGACCGCGTCCCTCGGGGGGTTCTGTGGGGGGTACTTACTCCGGGAGTATGGGGTACCAGGCCCTTTGATATGGGCTGTTAGGTCCCTGTACGACCGGTGTCAGAGCTTGGTCCGCATCGCTGGCAGTAAGTCAGGCTCGTTTCCTGTGAGAGTTGGACTCCGCCAAGGTTGCCCTTTGTCACCGATTCTGTTCATAACTTTTATGGACAGAATTTCTAGGCGCAGCCAAGGTGTTGAGAGGATCCGGTTTGGTGGCCTTAGAATCTCTTCTCTGTTTTTTGCAGATGATGTGGTCCTATTGGCTTCATCAGTTCGTGATCTACAGCTTTCGCTGGAGCGGTTTGCAGCTGAATGTGATGCGGCCGGGATGAGGATCAGTTCCTCCAAATCCGAGGCCATGGTCTTGAGCCGGAAAAGGGTAGCATGCCTTCTCCGGGTCGGGGAGGAGGTCCTGCCCCAAGTGGAGGAGTTTAAGTATCTCGGGGTCTTGTTCACGAATGAGGGAAAACTGGAGCGTGAGATCGATAGGCGGATAGGTGCAGCGTCCGCAGTGAAGCGGGCGCTGTACCGGTCTGTCGTGGTGAAGAGAGAGCTGAGTCAAAAGGCAAAGCTCTCAATTTACCGATCGATCTACGTTCCCACCCTCATCTATGGTCATGAGCTTTGGGTTATGACCGAAAGAACAAGATCTCGGATACAAGCGGCTGAAATGAGTTTTCTCCGCAGGGTGGCTGGACTCTCCCTTAGAGATAGGGTGAGAAGCTCAGTCATCCGGGAGGGACTCGGAGTAGAGCCGCTGCTTCTCCACATCGAGAGGAGCCAGTTGAGGTGGCTCGGGCATCTGGTTAGGATGCCTCCTGGACGCCTCCCTGGTGAGGTGTTCCGGGCATGTCCCACCGGGAGGAGACCCAGAGGAAGACCCAGGACACGCTGGAGGGACTATGTTTCTCGGCTGGCCTGGGAACGCCTTGGGATTCCCCCAGAGGAGCTGCTCCAAGTGGCTGGGGAGAGGGAAGTCTGGGCCTCCCTACTTAGGCTGCTACCCCCGCGACCCGACCCCGGATAAGCGGAAGAAAATGGATGGATGGATGGATAATACTGCAAAGCAACACGTTAAGTTAATTTTGTCAAATAAACGTGATTTCTGTTTTTTCTTTTTTTTGTTATATCACGGAATTTATCGTTATCGTGATAATGCTCTGAAATATCACAATATAATTTTTGAGCCATATCGCCCACCCCTAATAAAGACCCAAGCCAAATGCAAAACAAGGTGAAAAAAAAAGAGAAAACTGACAGTAGCCTCCACCTATAAAACCATGAGTGGTCTGGGTTTGTCTCATTTTTGTACCTCTAGTGCACCTGTTCATTTAACACACACAAGCCATTTTCGCACTGCACAGCCCTCCCCGGCCCAGCCCGGCCCAACCCGGCTTCTAACCCGGGTTCGTCATGTTCGCATTTGCCTTTTCGGGCCGGCGTCAGCCCGAGTTTTAGAACCCGACCGACGGAGGTTCTGATCGGGCCAAGCTCCCAGGCCCAGTTTGACGTCATGTACTGCTCATCATTTGATTCATTGTTTGCAGCAGGGGCGGGACTGCTGCGTGTTGAGTCATCAACTCGTTCTAACAACAACCTCAGCGCGAGCTAAAATCATAAACAGTTGTCGCTGCATTTACGGTTTGTCTTGATGTAAAATGTCTGGATCATGTCTGAGTACTTGTGCTTTGTTTTGTCAACTCTAGAGGCTTGAGTGCCATGCCAGAGGGTTCCCATTCTGCTTTCCACCAGGGACCAATGGGGGAAGGTAATTTTAATGAAATAATACGTAATATGATCTACACTTTCCTAAATGCTTCTAATAAAATTGCATGTTAAACGATAGGCTGCTTTCATTAGCGATTTGTTTCTTTATGGCTACTGTGCCTACGCAGGACGGTGTACTATTACTAAACACCGTCTGCAGCAGAGATAAAGAGGAAATAAAATGCTTGACATGAAAAAAGAGGAAATGTAGAGTCTTTGCAAGGCTAGCTGAAAGAGCAGTGAACTCTCCTCCTACGCTCTCGGCTGGCAAGAGTGGGTCTTTGTCTGGCCGTGGAGCTCAGCCAACCTCATCAAACTGTAACCCCCTGAACATCCCAGCGTTGCAGAATCCCTCACAACTAGGTTAGTTTATGTAACCAGCAGTGCCGATTTTGTATGCTAAAGGCCACTCAGATGACATGTTATTTTAGTGTATTTAATCTTTAGTCACACTGCATTGACACTGGACCTCTTTGTGCTTGTTTGTCTTCTGTGTCCTTCAACCCACTATCTCCCCTCCTCTTGTCTGAACACATTTGACTCTGGTCTTTCACTTTATCTGAAGAGAGTGTAAATGGTTGCTTTCCCCGCCTCTCTACGCCTGGCCCTTTCGTTTGGCTTTGGCCAGAGGAGGCTTTTGGCTAAAGGAGACGTGTGCCACCCTCATGCAAATGCTCTCAATTTTCTCTAAAGGCCAAGGCAAAGACCGAACAGCTGAAACCATTTATGACTGATTTTCTCATGAGCAAGTTGTAGTTAAAGTGTGACAGACCCAGCTCCCCTGCAGCTGAGAGATGGATGGTAATTAAAGGGCAGAGCAGTAGGTAATGCGCTGTCTGCGTGAGGTGATGATTGGATGTTAAAAGGAAAGAGGAATGCACATGCTTAAAGAAAGACCCCCTGTCTGGTCAAGGTAAACCATTAAATATGATGTTGTCATCATTCAGCTACAACTCCTTTCAAGGTTTTGCATCAGGATTATATCACCATGAAGTTATATGTAAACCAAAATGGTCTCTTTCATCAGCTGAGGCTATTTCATTCATTGGTTTGCACTTAAAACTTTTTCTTCCCAGACACAAGCATCATCAAGGGGACCCCTTATTCCTTTATTGAAAGTTAAACTTTCATCACCCATATGGAATGTGAACTTATATTTTCCATGTGGCCCAAATGCATTCTAAAGTTTAAAAAAAACAAATGGGTGTCAAGGCTATCAGTTGAACGTCTACGGATCCAGCAGACATTAATAGACATTAACTCAAAGATAAGGCTTCCCTCTGACCTACTTAACCCCAGCAGGAATGTAGCTGCATGTGCAGAATGTACAGCTTTAAAGGGGTTCTGTGGGGGATTGACTGATCATCTCCATTCACTGCAGCTTTTCCAGACCAGTGGGCATTGGTTTGTGGACATAGATAGATGCTGGCAGAGATGGCTGCATTGAGTTGGTTTGTTAAGGGAGCTTCATGGACTGAAACCCCCTTTCTCTGCCTAATTGCCTGTAGAGTTCATCACTTTCAGCCTCAGGTAATAGTGACTCCTGTTATGGAAAGATTTAACTTCATCACTAATCCTCAATGATAAAACTTTGCAAACATATTTGTAAAACTGACCAAAGTATAAGTTAATCTTTTTGACCAAGCAGCTATTGTCATTTAAATGTATAAACCTTTACAATCCTCGTATTTCATGGAAGGCACTCTTCACTAAAGAGATTATTACAATGTAAATCATTTTACAGCCTTGCACACTAAACACTTCTGCCATAGAGTTTTCCGGTGGATTACCCACATTAGTTACAGACTATACTTGTGTTGTTCCTGTTTTACGGTCTCTTTGAAACGAATTTGAACCTTTAAAAGACTGTCACAACTTCCTCTGCAGCACGGCTGACATTTTCCCAGCAAGCAGGGTCTGCATGAAAGGTTCAAGTGTTGTAATAATAATGCTTTTGTTATTTAGATTGTGATTATTGGACGACAAAAGAGGAATATGTTTAATTGACTGTATATAATAAAGCCCAAAAAGGTAGAAAAATACCATTACCTGCTTTATAGTATGATGTGTTGAGGAAATGAAGTGCTCCTCCCTGGCCTTCCACACTTCACACAACCATCTGGCCTCTAAACTTTGTGGACTCTGCAGACGGCTTCTACAGCGGCCCTTAACAGGGCTGCTGTAGACCGACAAACTGGTGGTAATGTTTACAAATGGCCTCACACCTCAGACGTGTGCGTTGTCTAAAGGAAATGTGAATTTTAAACAGATATACGATGGCTCGCTGTATGCAGGAGCTTGAAGAACTCTTGAGCTGGTGGTGGGTAGGAGGTATTGTTGATGGAGGAGTTTCCAAAGTGGGTCATCACATGCCTCTGCACTGAGGTCAGCTGGCACGTCTGGAGCCTTTACAAGACATAGGATGACAACGAAGGAGTTTTCAAAGATTAAACTTGAACTTTTTAAGAACGTTTATTGTTTGCCTCAAGCATGTGGTCTAAATCCAGTATTTTTTTCTTTTACTATTGTTGCCTGAAAATTAAAATGAGGCTGATAGTTTTGATTTTTAACCTTTCATGTAGATTATTTTAAGCATTGGTCACTATTTTCCCTCTTTAAGTGTCAGCAAATGTACCACTGATGGCGTTACTTAAAAAAGTACTGATAAATGTATTTTGATGTTTACCTACACCCGATCATTGAGTTTAATCAAGGAAGATACAAATTAATTTTCTCTTCTGAGCGCCAGAATTCCCCTACAAATTCCCCGTTAAACATTTTGACCTTGAGTGTCGGTGAGGAATGCAGGTTCAGTTTGTGTGTCAGCTATGTTTACATGGGCAAAATTCTGTGACCGGATTGAAATGTGCTCTGATTGCATAATGAGATAGCACCGTTTACATGAGCACAATCCGTTCATGACGAGTGTTTACATGCAGCAGGCTTTTATTCTGATCAGAAGTTCTGACATGCGCAGAGTGGTACACTCCCCTTAAAAAAAAAAAACGAAGAGGAAGTTACTTTCGTAAAAACCACAGAAGAAGAAGTTACTTCCGGGACGAAAGTAAACATACGCGTCCAAAATGGACCCGCACCAGATTGTAATGACGGAGACTGAGTTTTTACTGCACTCCCTGATTGAACTACAGGTGAAGCAGCGCGTGCTTTTAGTTTTTTTATTCACAGGATGAGAGCGCTGGACGTCCTCTGTCCTCCAAGCTGTCGTGGACAACAACTTTTGGTAAGATAATAAAAACGCTGTATGCTAATAAACTTTTTTGTCCTTTATTTTCTACCTGTCTGCGTGATACTGTCTGTATTTGTTATTAATTACTATTCTTTCTCTGTTTTCCTGTTTCTGGAGCATCAGTGTCACGATGCCAGGCATGATGCCAATGTCCTGCGCCACTCAGACTCTATCAAAGGGCTCATCTGTTGACAAAAGTAAGGCTAATACTGTATTTACTATATTGTATTTAGTATTACTGCAACGATTACAGCTAAGTACAGTATCTCAAAGTAGAGATGCTTAGCTGTAAAGTTTTATTTAAAATAAAATTTGTTTGAACCATGTCTTTAAACAAATAGTTAAATGTTGCCAAAATGTAAGGCTAAAATTTACTATATTGTATTTAATTTTACAACTATTACAGCCAAGTATATCAGTAGACATACTTAGCTGTAAAGTTTTCTTTCAAATAAAATTTGTTTGAACCATGTCTTTAAACAAATAAAAAGTTGAACACTAAATATTGGCATGTTCTTTTTTTGCAGTCTGTGAGGAACATTGAAGCAAAGGACGTCCGTCTCTTCATTGTTGGTGATCGTGCCCGCTGTTGGACTGGCTCGTCAAAGGATACACAAACTGTCCTCATCTGACTCCTCAAGTCATTTAATGTTTACCTTTGCTCAGTCAGGTGGAGGTAGAGATGACCTTCAGGTTGATGAAGTCACGGTGGAGAGTTCTTCTAAAAAGATACTTGTCATGTATTTGTGTTCACATGCAGTTAAAATTTGTATAAAATTATTATCACAATAAAAAACTGCAAATAATACTAGTGAACATCTGAGCTCTTTAATGGACCAAACATTTTAACAAATTTTTGTAAACAGTTGAAATTGCTTGTTTGAAACAAGTTTCATTCTTAGTGCAATTTGAGGTATATCAGAAAAACTTAAAATTTAAACGTTCAAAACGTTTGTACAAAACAGACGATGTGCACAGATCTATCTATCTAGCACTTTGAGATTTTTATTAATGAAAAGTGCATTATAAATGGAATTTATTATTATTATCTTGTAATGATGACAACAAAAAAAATTCTTTGGTCATTTAAAAACTACAGTAACCTGTAATTCAGTAACTTCTTTAACAACTCATCACATACTTTCACAATTTCAATGTATACATGTAATTTCGGAAAACAAAATTGGTGACAAAATAATCGATTTAACTTCCAAAATGTATGTTTCTGTATCCTGATAGAGCAGCAAATGTGTTTTATCCTGTGAGTCATGCAGAAACTCAGAGTCCTTATTAAACCACCGGACTGTATTAAGTTAGGACATCTTAATTGTACCATAAACTATCAATCCTAATGTCTGTAAAAAATACATTTACATATCTGTCAGGTGCCAAAGAAACATGGTTGTGGAGAATTGAAACATTTTCAAATCAGTTTTGAGTTGTTCTAAAGCACATGTGTGAACTTCTTGGGATTCCTCAGTAGAAGATGTGGGACTCTTCCATCTTCTGCCACCTGCCACCATCACCTGCCACCTGCCACCATCACTGCCACCATCACCTGTCACTGTCTGTTGTGTGCTGCTGCCAGCTGCCTCTTCAAAGCCGGAGTCATCATCTGAAAAACAAACAAAATAAAGTTTAACTGGACCCCTGATATGTTGAAATGTGTTAGGTTAATTATCTGGTTAGTTGGAGTTTTAATGTACAATACAGTATACTGTAGTTCTATGCAAGCCCTACAGCTACTCTTATTTCTTATTATAATTACATTTTTACATATTTGTTGTTTCTAATTACTCAAGTAATACAGTACAGAGGGTTAATGTGTTTTGAAGAGTCTAACTTACCAGAAAGGATGCTTTGCTCCTGGTTAGCTTCCTCTCCTCAGATTCCTCTCCTCCTCATAAGATCCACACCGCTGCCTGCTGTGTTGGAAGTGGCAGATCTCTCATCAGTTCATCAACACGTAAAATAAAAAAGTGGTGGGGTCGTAGCCACTTGTCCCGTTTTTGTTTTTAGCTTTGTAGCACTTAGCTTTAAGCTCTTCCAGCGATCTCCAGCTTCTTCCAGCTTTTCATGTACTTGTTTGAATAACTACACGTTCGGTCAAGGCGTTCGATAGTTTTGAGCTATTTTAACGTTTCCATTACAAATGTTGCATCGCTCACCGACCAGTTTTGCTTCCCCACCATGCGTTAGCGTTAGCATCTACCCACTAGCCAGGCGGAGGAGGAAACACGAGGGGGGAGAGGGAGGGAGGGATGGGGGTGCGCGCAGCGCACATGCGCAGTCAGGACAGTTTCCCACAGTCCGGTAAAAGGAACAGATCATGTGTTTACATGCGCACACATCGGGCTACGGATCGGCGTAAACCACCCGTTTCGAACGGATCGCAAATTAGGTCGGATCACGCCGAATACACAAAAAATAACCCGACCGGGGTGTTTACATGACGCACTTTTGATCCGATCGGCCGTTTGATCCGATTACTTATGTCCATGTAAACATAGCTGCGAGTATTCACCATCTGTTGTCCACATTGGCTTATTTACTGACCGCCGGGCTAATCATTAACACAACATTAATAGCTCATTGTGAGGCAAAACAGCTGTAAATCAGGCATCTTTTACATTTGAAAGACTGCTCAATTCTTTCAGGGAAGAAATCCATCATGCCTTTGGACTCACTTTCTGATCCCCAGTGCTGTTTAATAATGCTCTGTGAAAACCGAAAGTCCAACAGCATTCATTCCTCTGGCCCACGCCCTCCTGAGGGGTGGTCATTCATTGCCAGGTGGGGAGGAGTTGTCTTAAGGAGATCAGGCGACCTCCCCTGTCCCCCAGCAGTCACTGGGGGAGGAGCAGTTTGCCAGAGGTTGTAAAGGAGAGAAGAAAAAAAAGTTCAGAATGGATCTTAAGTGGCGGAAAGGCTTGATTAAGGTGTAGAGCAAAACATTAATCTCTCTTTATCCACTGAGAGAAACGGGGTCACATTCGACACAAGACCAGTCTGCAGTTAGTGATTGCCTCTACAACTGGTTGATATACAGACTAGTCCCTTGTTTATTCCGGCGGTTACGTTCCGGACCCCCCTGCAATAAGTGAGAATCTGCAAAGTAGCAGCGTTATATTTATTTAAATATTTTAAGGCTTTAGAAACTCTTTCCACATTCTTACAATATTCTAAATTCTTAAACTTAATTTTAAAGCCTGCAGTATAGCTCTGCGTTGTGCCGAACGCCGTTCGACGTGCGCGTGCTGCGCGCAGGCGGTTCATAGCATAGCTCAGCGTGAGGCTCCAGCGTTTTCGCTCCAAATTCTTGATGTCATTTGAGCAGCAGCAGGGCGGAGCGTTTACCTATGGGACAAATTGAGGTCGCTGATTGGTCATTTGCTGACACGCCTACTGAATTGATTGACAGGTCGGGTAGGGAAAAAAAGGCACGGGCTACGCTGCGGTTTTCTGTGTTTATATGTTAATAAAAAGTTCTAAAAAATAAAATAAAAACAGGGAGCGTTGGTCCAGCACACCAGAACACCAGGAAATACTTAAAGCCTCCCGCAGCCACGTTGAACTCGAGTTTAATTCGCTCGTGACAAATTTATTCATTTCTCATCATTTCAGTCATGGAGAGGAGGAAGCGATCACTTGACTTTTGGCAAAAAAACAAAAGAAAAGTCCAGATCAGGGATGAAGAAGGGGAATTTAATACATTTGTGTCTCATACAAAACAGTCCGGCGCCGGGCAGTGTATTCTGAGACAACGCGCGCGCGTAAGCGGTCGTAAAATTTGAGCTTGGCGCGTTCACGCCCGCGTTCAAAGGCTTGTGCCGCGGCGTTCGCACGGCGTCGAGCGGCGTTCGGCCCAACGCACAGCTATACTGGGGCCTTAACAACATACTTGTTTATAGCTACTAAATTTTGCTTACCAGCTGTCGGAACAGCGGCGGCTCGGTTCCACTGACTTGGTTCCGTTTTGGCGGACCTACCCTGCAAGTTCTGGTTGACTCTCTGGCTCGGGATAATGACAGAGGGATCCAGAGAGAATGCCAGACCTATGGCGGCGCGTTCCCTGCTCAGAAGTCCTTGTGGGCCGGATACCAGCTTTCGGGTTCACAGATGGGTCAGGAGGTCCGGTTCTGCCCCAGTTCTAGTTCGGTTCTGTGCAGCCCTTGAGCACCAAAGTGCATTTTGGGGCAAGGGTGGGTGGTTGGACCTTCGAATGGCCAGCACAGGACCAAATTAAGTCCAAATCTGGATGAAAAAAGTCCCGGTAGGCTCCAAAGAAAACACCGGACCTATGGCGATGTGCCCCAACTTGGAAGCCCTCGTTGGCCGACTACCAGCTCTCTGGTTCACCGATGGGTCTGTTGTTCTGGTTCTTGGTTCCGTGCAGCTCTCTGAATCCACTGGGTGCCGAAGTCACTGTAAAGGACGAGACTTTTTCTGATCAGATCAAAACTTTCCCTCTACGTATTTCAGCAGAAGGCACTGTTGGTTTCTGGGAAATGTAGTCCTTATGAACGGCAAATCGGCAATACATTGTAGGCTTAATGAGAGAAAATTACAAAATGGCAGCGCCTGTCCTAAGCATTTTATTTTTCCGTTCACTTTTTACTGTACAGTATCCTATACTGTCTCAGTCAGGTGAGTAATATTAAAGTTGACAAACAGTTGATGCGTCGTGTACTTTTTTCTCCTTGTTTTCAATCTTACTTTGAAAAACCGCGAAAGAGCGAGTCCATGAAAGTCGAACTGCGAAATAGTGAACGAATACTGTAGTTTTCTTTTTTCTTCTCTTGGTTAAAATAATTATCCCATTAATTTAGTTAGCTTGCACCTAAAGTATGCTTTAATATCTTAAGTACTGTAGTAATCCATCGTGGAATTATACCTTTGGAAGTTCCAGACACTTTTGGAAATAAAATAATTATTTTGATTTGATTTGATGTTTATTCATTCATTTTAAAAGAACAATACAAGACAATTGCATCAGATACAAGAATACAAGTAGGATAAAATGAAAGGAGCAGAACCATATGATGGTTTTCATATGACCATCGCTGATCGTGTAGCAGCAGGTATCTTCTAGAGAATTATCAGGAGGTGGTTTAGCTGTGATTCACGGTCCATCTGGTTCAGATTCATCATCATTTCATGAATGAGTCAGTATGAATCAATCGGGAACGGCTGTGTTTCTACTGGCAGGCAGGGGCACGTTTTTTTTTATGGGATGTTTAGTTATTTCTCTCCTACATTCATGTGCTTGTTTTCTACTTTAGTAAAATGTTAAACATCGAGAGACATGATGGATTAGGATAACTAATATATTTCAGACTCATTTCTACTACTTTACTATATTTTCTTGGAATGGGGCTTTTTAAGATGCCACAAGTTGCTGTTGCTTTCCAATAAGAATTTGCATGCCAAGTATAGATGAAACCTGCGTTGTTCCTGTTTGCACCTTATTTGCTTAGAAAACGAGGCCTCGAGCAACACTAACAGAGGCAAAAAAGGGAAGTTTTGCTGTAACTTGTTATCATGAGCTAATTCAGGATTTGGTGAGGTGCAGGTTCCTACTAGGTTCAGCTGAATAGTGAATACAGGTGTGTCTTTTTGAGAAACCTTACACTCATCGTTCATCATGTTGAGTCTGGTCACCGTAGTATGAGGATTTGGAAAAGATGATTGGAAGATTTTTAAACCACCCTATTTTCATTTGTCTTCATTGGAAGAAAATGACGTTGATATGGTAGGCAAGACAGTAAAACCCTTACAAATGACTCAAATGAATGTTTTCCCTTTAAATTAAACGTTTTAACATGGTAATGCAGCTTGACAGTATTTCCATAGGATAGGATTCCATAGGATTGAGAATGAACTTTCTGGTTCCATAGGATAGTTTATAACTTGTTTGTAATCCTAAACACACTTTGTTTCTTTTGCTTGTGTCCCAATAGTTTACTGTATTTCAGCAAAGCACTTTTATGTAATCTGTAGTGTGATGTAACTAAGTACAAGTACTTTGTTACTGTACTTAAGTACATTTTTCATGTATCTGTACTTTACTTAAGTAGAATTAAATGTGGGTACTTTAACTTTTACTCTACTACATTTTATATGAAGTATCTGTACTACACTACATTTCTATAATGTGTTGAGTTACAAGTTACATTCACGTTGCAGCTTTTTGATTTGTCATTAGTTTGAAAGTAACTGATGTCGAGAGGGGAGTTGGTCCA